>JASPKZ010009798.1:505000-525000 GCA_030220185.1 Diploptera punctata
ACCAACCAACTAACTGACTGACCAACTAACCAACTAACTAACACCCCCCGTTAACTACCTCCCTCACTACCTGAACTGATCTGACGTACTAACTAACTAACTAACTAACTTGCAAAATTATGACTAGTTTCTTAGTTTGAACCGAGCGCTATGCCGAGTATGACTTAGAAGAAATTTGCGTTCAAGAGATGACTCATTTTTTTTTGTCGAAGGGTGTACATAATATGAATAGACTACACATTGTATAAAGTTAACAAGGAAAGAAACACATCAATAACATTGATTACACTGAGTAACAAAAAATAAACTTTTTTTTTGTCTTAGAAAGAAAAATATGTGATTCTGATAGTATTTTTTCTCCTGAATTCAAATATGATATCGGTTTTTTTTTTCCATCACGCAAGGTTTCCGAGAGACAGGAATTTATCATTTCAAACACTTTAATATTTTCTACATTCGTAACCACACAATTTTCGAACATTCGGACTCGCCTAGTAAGTAGAAAATAACGATTTTCTGCTATATTTCGCCTGTGGAGCATCCCTCTTGATGGTCCAACAATAATCAGCCAGCATATTAGGATTCCATTTGCCTTGATATCTCTTTTCCATAGCTGAAATCTCCTGACTTAGCTCATTTGGTTTTATTTACAATGGACAAATGGGCGAAAAAATGTTTATTAAAAATAATTATTTAAATCCATTAATTGAAATTGAAATAAAAAAACTGTAGGTGATGGAGAAATTCCGAATACATATTTGAAAACACAATAAAAACTGCATTAAGTACAATTATTGGTACTCATGAGACAAAAAATATGTTGATCAGTGTAATAGTAATAATAATAATAATAATAATAATAATAATAATAATAGTAATAGTAATAATAAGAATAGTAATAACAATGTTATATATAATAGATGATCAGAAAGTTGGTCGATGTATTTGAGGTAGGTGGACAGAAGATACATTATATTAAAACAGAATATATGGTAATCGGAGGAAATTCAAAAGACCTACAAATAAATAATGTGATAATTAAACGTGTTGAAGAATTTAAATATCTTGGATCTATAATAGATAAATCTGGTACTTGTGAAAAATATATTATTAACAGAGTAAATTGTGCAAGGAAGGCGATTAGATCCCTGAATGGTCTTTCATGGAATAGAAATTTGACCAGAAAAAAAAAGAGATTATACAGACAATAATAGAAAGTATACTTACATATGGATTAGAAAGCTGGACAATAAATGAAAGGATGCAGAAAAGAATCTTGGCGACAGAAATGGATGGATTACGGAGAGAAGTATGAGAATATCCAGGCTACAACATATTCGAAATACATATATCAGACAAGAAATGGATGCACAAGAAACTGTTATCGATAGGATAACAAAGAGAGCTCTACAGTGGTATGGACATGTACAACGGATGTCGGAAGACCAGTGGCCTAAACAGGTGTTGGATTGGATGGTAGAAGGAGGAGGGGGAGAAGTAGAAGAGCATGGTATGAGGGAATATATGATGTCATGATGAAGAGGAGTATGGAAGAAGGACAATGGGAAGGTAGGAATCTCTGGAAAGCAGAAATCAAGGGCAAACTGCTGTAAAGTGGAAAGCCTGTATTAAGTATTAAGTCAGTAATAATAATAATATTAATAATAACAACCTATAGTTTGTTTAAGTAATTGGCGTGGTGAAGAAAGTGTAAAATATAAAAGAATAATAAAAGTATACATGGTTACATATTATATTATCATAAGTAATGCCACGAGTGATTTCCAAATTCACGACTCACGAAGTGAGGAGTGAATTTATCTAGAGAATTTGGAAATCAAGAGTGGCATTTGTTAGGACTATTTAACGAAAAAAATTAAGCTGTTAACTCACAAATCATTATCTAACTATAGTTATTTTAAAATATTTATATATTTAATGTAAACGGCGATGTTTGAAAACAAATGAGAAGCGATAGGTACGCTTCATCTGCTTCTTTTGTTTATCACTGCAACCAGATCATACTATTTATTGCCAAAGGAACGTAATATTGTAAGAATGCCCTCTAGTGGAGAAAAAATGAAACACATCAAACTGTATATTAATTCATTTCTGATGTCGTATGATGTAAATATGAAATTATATTTTTCTGGATTGTTACCTGGGAAAAAATATATTTAAGAAAGTGCAAACAGTGGTTTCTTTTTTTGGTGGTGTAATAAATTGCTACAAATGTTTTTATATTAACTCCCGCATGCGGCATGTGTTGACATTCATGCACTATATATACAATCTGGTAGCCGTATTTCTCGCAGGCTCAGTCACTGCAAAATAATGGTCAGACCTGTTCAGAATATTAAAAAGGAGGAGCTTTCTTTAATATGGTAATTATAACACTGATAAATATTTCGTGAAACACGAGTCTGATTGGTTGTAAAACAGAAATCATTGAAACGTGATTGGCCAATGACTCCCATTTGGGGCATGAGTTAAATAGTCTAAGGAAATATTTAGTGAGTTTTTTTAAACTGTTTGAGTCGGGTAGTCCTTCATATACGAGGAGAGCGAATTCATTGTTTGGGTTTCTGTTTATAAGAGCATGTCTAAAGCTATTCAGTGAATATATATTAGTAACAATTTTATTGAATGAGTCAAAGTGTTCATGAAAGAGCTCCTATGAAGCAATAATGATAAAATTAACGCATGAATGTAGATTAGAATTTTTTTTGTAAATCTGAAGTTACTAATATATTTATAAAATTGCGTTATGAACATTAGTCATACGTCAGAGTATATTTTACTTGGCCTCCCACATCCTCTGGTACGTAAATCGCATAAACAAGCCATATGCTCTGGGCTATTGAGCTCGTCTTGATCAAGAAAGAAACTTATGTGAATAATACATTGTGTTTCAAGACTTTCGTTTAAATTCATATCATCTGTAAAACAAATTTATGCTACGGAGCTATTACAGGACTATTGTACATTCTCAATATGAAGTGTTGACAAATTAAATCACCGGAACTACATATAAGTAAAGTGATCCCACAACAGGCCTCAGGAGGCCCTTGGGGTAGTGGGCACTTTATGTCAGCCGGGTTGTCAGCCCTGCGTGACGGCCGCCTTTACCCCCAGAACAAGCGTCTGGTACTCATTTCCGTTAGAGGCTGAGTCGACCCCAGGGCCATAGTGCCGCCAGAAGGTTTGGGTCAGTTTAAAATCCTGACCCCAACGGGACTTGAACCCTCGACCTTCCGGCTTGTAGCGCAGTCCCTTAACCACTACGCTACATAAGGACTTTATTAAACTAAAAGTAAGATACATACAATGTTATTTACAAATATGGATCACACGGGCAGTAAGCCGTACGTGCTGTTGACAGTTCGTTACAATAAGTTGATGTTTAAAAAAAATAAAACAATAATATTACAATTAGATATCAATAAAATTGCATTATACATTAACTTAGTTATGTAGAGTTATTAAGAATTAATGGTATTGCAATTTGTTAACATATTTATTTATAATCAATTGAGTTGGTGTTTACTTGATGAAAATCCACATTTATTTGATTTTCATATTTATCATAAGTAATGCCACGAGTGATTTCCAAATTATCGATAAATTCACGACTCACGAAGTCAGGAGTGAATTTATCTAGAGAATTTGGAAATCAAGAGTGGCGTTTGTTAGGACTATTTAACGAATAAAATTAAGCTGTTTACTCACAAATCATTATTTAACTATAGTTATTTTAAAATATTTATATATTTAATGTAAACGGCGATGTTTGAAAACAAATGAGAAACGATAGGTACGCTTCTACTGCTTCTTTTGTTTATCACTGCAACCAGATCATACTATTTATTGCCAAAGGAACGCAATATTAAAAAGGAGGAGCTTTCTTTAATATGGTAATTATAACACTGATAAATATTTGGTGAAACACGACTCTGATTGGTTGTAAAACAGAAATCATTGAAACGTGATTGGTCATTGACTCCCATTTGGGGCATGAGTTAAATAGTCATATTAATTATATAATAAATATGAAAATCAAATAAAACTACGTTTTATTTTTATTTAATTAATGTATTTATTTATTCCTGAATAAGCGTTGTTCTTATTTTCCGCGTTTTGTCCAGGAATCTACCCAAGTTTATCCAATTTTCTGGGTTTACCAATAACTCGTAGCATGCCAATCTTTCATGATTTGAATTTAGAAATCTTTCCGGTAATAACTGATGCCTCCAATATTCTAAATCATTACATTTTCCTAATATATGCATCTCGTCTTCAAAGCTAACGAACCCGTTGGTTCATGGTCGCCCGGACATCCCTTTCATCAGCTAATGTTTTCCAAAACTAAATATATGGTCACACATAGAAATACATTGTATAATGGAAATGGACAGCTAATGACAAATGAGGGAAATTTTTAGGAAGTGGCTGAATTCAAATACTTAGGAACAATAATCACATATAGGAATAAGATGCACAAAGAAATTAAACATAGGCTCAATTCTGGAAATGCGTGCTATTATGCATTTCAGAGACTTTTGATGTCTCATCTCCTTTCAAAAAACGTTAAACTGAAAATATATAAAACTATTATTCTACCAGTTATATTATATGGATGCGAAACATGGACTCTTACTGTAAGGGAGGGAAGCAGATTAAGAGTATTTGAGAATAAAGTACTTAGGAAAATGTTTGGACCAAAGAGAGATGAACAGACAGGTGAATGGAGAAGACTACATAACAATGAACTACATGGTCTTTATAGGAAGCCAGATATAATAAGAACAGTTAAGTCTCGTAGACTGCGATGGGCAGGACATGTTACGCGTATGGGTAAGGAAAGACGTGCATGGAAGCTTCTTGTAGGAAAGCCAGAGAGAAAACGACCAGTTGGTAGAGCAAGAATAAGGTGGGAGAATAACATTAACTATGATTTGAGGGAAGTAGATTATACAGGGAATGATTGGAAATCATTAGCTCAGGATAGGGATGTATGGAGATCTTATGTCCGCGTGGCCATGAACCTACGGGTTCGATAGTGCCAGTGAGTTAGTAAGTATGTAACTAATGTTTTCCAAGCATCTCTTGTATAATCTACTTCCCTCAAATTGCAGTTAACGCTATTCTCCCAACTCATTCTTGGTCTACCAACTGGGAGTTTCCTATCTGGTTTTTCTATAACATTTTCATACCCCTATTCCATTCCCCATTCGTGCCACATGTCCTGCCCATCGCAGTCTACGAGACTTGACTCTTGCTATTATATCTGGTTTCCTATAAAGATCATATGGTTCAGTCTTATTTAGTTTTCTACATTCACCTGTCTGTTCATCTCTCTTTGGTCCAAAAATTTTCCTAAGAACTTTATTCTCAAATACTCGTAATTTCCTTTCCTCCCTTAAAGTAACAGTCCATGTTTCGCAACTATAGGCTGTAATGTAACTCGAATAATACAAGTTTTATATATTTCCAGTTTAATGCTTTTTTAAATCCAATCCGGCCTTCGCTTTGAGATGAATTAGTAGTAATAAATGTCCCCTGACCGCGTTACGAGCGCTGTGCAGGGTAAGGATAATGACAGGGCTGCTGTCTCAGAGCATCTATCCATGCTCCCTTTAGAGAGGGTTGCTGCTTCCGCCCCTTGAGCCGTTGTGATGATCGCCTGGTATCACGTCGCCTCGTAGACCGTTGCAGACTTCTTGGTCGAAGTCAACCTTCTGGCAGACGTCTCCCACATTGCGGACTATTCTATCAAAAACATGCAAATTTTTGGGTACAGTAAGAAAATTGAGATATAACAAAATTGTAGATTAAGGATATATGTGTATTATCAATAAGAAGAATCTCAATATGGTCTTTGTTTTCGATCTTTAATTACGTTATATAATAAGTAGGTCTGATAAGTTGAATATTCTGATAGTGCATTTGATGCCTGCAGGGTCGGGGGGGGGGGGGGTATGAGCGTGCGGTGTGTATATGTGTGGGGGTGTGTGGGTGTATGTGTGTGTGTTTTTTTTCTAATTTGTTTTCTAGCATTTTTTTATATTAATGTACGGAATGGGAGTTTTTTGTTTTTGTTTTATTTATTTGTACACATGGCCTTTTGATGGATGAGTGTAGATATGTATTATTGTGATGTAGTGTAGACATAGATTTTACTTACATGTAGCCTGTTATTGGTTTTTGATACAGGTGTATTTGTAGGTATTTGTTTATATTATGATTAGTTTTATTTTTTTATTCATGGAAAAATAATGCACGTACGGCCAAGCAGGCCCGTGCGCAATGTAAATGCATGTATTTTCTTTCTTCTCAAAAAAAGGCAATAAATTCCATTTATCTATCTATCTTTATCTAGTTTCCTCTCACCTCTAACCAATCGGCAAGTTAGCAAAGCTAACAGAACCTAATATATTTAATCTCTGTGAAAGAATAAAATACTATCAAAGTGCTTACGAATGAATGAAGAATGTATAATTATAAACCAAAAGGAAGAAGAATGTTGGGAAGACCATTGAAGAGATGGAAGGACCAATTCGACCTATAATGAGATCGGAACATTCCATTGGGCCTAATCCTTGTTGTTGTTGTTGATGATGTTTTTTGAGAGAAGTTGGCACAACATTATAATGTATTGCACGAATAAAGTTGAGTACAATTTATTTTCTAACATTGAGTGAAAAGTATGAATTTACGATCGTAAGTTTACAATATGAGACATTTTTATTACATTAATCCCGATAAATTCTTATTTTAAATCAGCGAATTTTCATTACTTCACTCTGTATGCACGGCCTACTGGATAACTCATATCATATATACGTTATGATCCGTTCAAGCATGTAAAAAATAAGGATGAATAAAACATATACTGTGCAAAATATAAAAAAAAATAGTAGAAAAGCATTTGTAGCTTCCTTCAGCTTTAAGATTTACGCGGTGTGACATGACTACAGTGGTTGGCAAAACTGCGCATATTCAGTCACAGCACGTACAGTTAGTTACAATTAGCCATATGTTTGTGTGTACGTGCTTATGGCACATGGAACTGTGAAAACACTTGTAACTCTAAGGTTGAGAAATTCTAATTCATGCACGTTCTCTGTATAATTCTGAAACTATTCAAGTTTCTGTGTATGCTCAAGAAATGTGCCCTTTTTTTCGTGCTGTGTAAATGTATGCGTACAGATCGTCACAAAATTCTACTCTCCGTACGGCCAAGCAGGCGCATGCGCAATGTAAATACATATGTATCTCCTTTCTTTTGAAAAAAGGCAATAAATTCCATTCATTCATTCATTCATTCATTCATTCAAATTCTACTCTCCGTACGCTAAGCAGGTCAGTGCGCAATGTAAATACATATGTATCTCCTTTCTTTTGAAAAAAGGCAATAAATTCCATTCATTCATTCATTCATTCATTCATTCAAATTCTACTCTCCGTACGCCAAGCAGGTCCGTGCGCAATGTAAATACATATGTATCTCCTTTCTTTTGAAAAAAGGCAATAAATTCCATTCATTCATTCATTCATTCAAATTCTACTCTCTGTTTTGCGAAACATGGACTGTAACTTTAAGGGAAGAAAAAATATTACGATAGATAGATACATGGACCATAGGTTGATTAATTTCTTTGACATCGTCCGATCCCTAATAGCCAATTTTGTTGGTCCATTCAATCTCCTGGTTGTAGATGTTTCTCCTTCATGTGTGAATATATTCCCTGACTCCAGGAGTTTTAGGTCTTCCTCTGCCTCGTTTCCCCTCAGGTTTCCATTCCATCATCATCATCATCGTCATCATCATCATCATCATCATCAACAACAAGGATTAAGGCCAATGGCCTGTTCCGATCTCATTATAGGTCGAATTGGTCCTTCCATCTCTTCAATGGTCTTCCCAACATTCTTCTCCCTTTTGGTTTATAATTATATATTCTTCTAGGTATGCGCTGTTCATTCATTCATAATACGTGCTGAAGATAAGCATTTTGATAATATGTTATTCTTGCACAGAGATTAAATATATTAAGTTCTGTTCTTATATCTTTCGTTTTTCTTTTTATCAGCCCTTTGGTATCCTGCTATTGCTCTCAACATCTTCATTTTTGCAGCCTCTATTTGTTTACTATCTGCCTTTGTTAATGTCCAGGTTTCACATCCATAGATAAGAGATGGAACTGCCAATAGTTTGTAAAATTTTAAAATAGTTTCTTTTCTAGTTTTATTTAATAAAGTACGTTTAATTGTGCCACATAGATAATTGAATCGTTGTATTTTAGTGTGTTTATTTAAATTTCTGTCATTACCTAAATGACATCCCAAATAATTAAAATTCTGAACTTGGTCTATAATTACATCGTTTACCAGTATTTTTATTCTTATTGCACATTTCCCATTCCAAAACACATTTTGGTAGCCAATCCTCTTCCATTCGCTGGACATGTCCAGCGATCATTTCAGAATAATGTTCTTAGGAACATTTCTGGACCAAAAAGAGATGAACAGACAGGCGAATGGAGAAGACTTCACAACAGTGATCTATATGATCTTTATAGGAAACGGGATAAAATAAGATCAGATAAGTATCGTAGACTACGATGGACTGAACATGTGACACGAATGGAGAATGAAAAAGCGGCATGGAAGCTTCATGTAAGAAAACCAGAAGGAAAACGCCCAGTTGGTAGACCAAGAATGAAGTCGGAGATAATATTAACTTTGATTTGACAGATGTAGATTGTAAGGGACTATTGGAAGACATTAACACAGGATAGGGATGTATGGAAAGTTTATGCACGCGCGGGCGTAAACTTATGGGTAATTTAATATATTAATCATAAATTAATGTTATAAAAAAGTTACTTTTTATCTTCTATAGTGCCTGTGAGTTAGTTATTTAGTTAGTTTTCTCATACAAACATCCTTCAAACAGCATCTTGCGATCATGTGTTGAATTGTTATGCTGTGATAAACTAAACGACAGCTCGAATGTAAACATTCATTACATGTTAAATTAATAATGAAAGTTGAGAGAAGCCAGGTTTGAAATAAATCAAAGCGATTAAATTATGTTTTGGTTACCGCATTACTTACTTACTTACTTACTTACCCAATAAGATATTTTCGCCGAATGTACAGGAAAACGCTCGCTGTGTTTACAAAGAGACCTAAAACACGTTTGGGGAAAAGAATCTTATATACTCAACCTAGGATTTAAAGAGAGATCAGGGCTTGCTTGGTTTAGGATAGGGGCATGGAAATTTCTAAAAATTAGCGACGATCACGATATGTGAATATGTCCAATGTGCGGGAACTTTGAAGATGAGATACGAGTACATACATTAGGAAAATGTGATGATTTAGAATATTGGAGACGTCAGTTATTACCGGAAAGATTTCTAAATTCAAATCGGGAAAGATTGGCATGCTACGAGTTATTGGTAAGCCCAGAAAATTGGATAAACCTCGGTAAATTTCTGGACAAAACGCGAAAAATAAGGACAACACTCATTCATGAATAAATATATGTTATCAAAATGCAATACCATTAATTCTTAATAATTATATATAACTTAATTAATGTATAATGCTATTGTATTATTATGTAATTGTAATATTATTGTGTTTTCTTTATGTAATTGTAATGTTATTGCTGTTTTTGTTGTTTGTTTTTCTTTACACTAGTACCAATTATTACTTTATTGTAACGGACTGTCAACAGCACGTACGGCTTACTGCCCGTGCGACCCATATTTGCAAATAATATTGTAAATATCTTACTTTTTGTCTAATAAAGACCTACTTACTTACTTACTTACTCACTGGCACTATCAAACCCGTAAGTCCATGGTCGCGCGGACATTCCTTTCATCAACTACTGTTTTCCAAGCATCTCCTGTATAATCTACTTCCCTCAAATCACAGTTAACGCTTTTCTCCCACAGAAATTCAACCATACTAATTTTTATAGTGTTCTGCCCTAGGGCAGGTCCTCCACTTGGCAGTGGATGGCTCATATAATTTTTAATGCTATCCTTTGCAGCTTCACTAGGGAATTATAGGTGTAATAGCTTCCCGTTGCTTTCCACATCGGGGATGATGATGGCAAGTTGATGTTCGGGGACCTTTTGGGCCTCAAAGCTTCCTGACATTTATCTTGTAGGCAAGGAAAAACTCCAAAAAAGAAACCTCACCCAGGAAGCTTGTCCCGACCGGGAATCGAACCCGAGTCCGCTTTACAAGGCAGCACACTACCTCGAGACCACACTGGTGACCTGCTAATTTAGTTATTCTTATTTTCGTTTAGATATTATTGAGTGGCCCGGGGGTCAAAGTTCCGCCTCATAGTGACATCTAGGAAAATGAGGTGTTACTAGAATGAAACGTTCGGTAAATATTGTACAGATACATTTTTATTCAGGCTTTTGATTCTTTTAGGAGCCTGAAAATCTTCAGACTCGGGACCTACTGCTTGAAGTCCCTTCCGGAGGACTTGTGACTTGAATTTTTCCATCGACCACGGCCGGGTTTGAATCCACGATCCTCGGGACTAGAGGCAGGGAACATGCCCACTGTACACCACGGCCCACGTGTACAGTATTCTTCTTCTTCTTCTTCTTCACTTCACGGGCGAGGCAAATTGCCTGTACCGCCTCACAGTTGTTCTGTCCATCTTTTCACTGGCCTTCCTACATTCCTTGAACCTCTTGGCTTGTAGTTGAATGCTGCTCTTGATAATCTTGATACATTCATTCTTTCCACATGTGTAAACCATTTCTCTCTATATTCTCTGATTTTCTCATCCAATGGATATATATTTAACTCTGTTCTTATATCTTCATTCCTTATCCGATCCAATCTTGTGCAGCCTTTTGTCCTTCTAAGGAAGTTCATTTCTGCGCTTTGTATTCTACTTTGCAATTTTTTGGTCATTACCCAAGTTTCGCTCCCATAAAATAATGCAGGAACTGCCAATGTTTTATAAAAGTTCAATCTAGTATCTCTTCTTGTTTTATTCTTTAATGTTTTATGTATAGTTCCGCATATCCTTTAAAATTTCGACACTTTCATATGTATGTCTCTTTCAGTTTTTGTGTTTATAGTAAAATTACAACCCAAATAATTAAAATTTGTTATTTGTTCCAGGGGTTTGTTGTCTATTACGATTTTTGATCTTATATGATCGTTTCCCCAAAATGCCATTATTTTTGTTTTTTTTTTCTTTTGATATTTTGAAATTATATTCTTGGCATAACTGATTTAATATGTACAGTATTTCAGAACAAAATAAACGTGTATTCATGTTGAAATGAGGAATACGTTTTCTCATTACGGTCTTGTAATCAAGTTATGAAACCATCCCTTGTACAAAAAAAACACCAGGTTATGTTTATGTAACACTTTGGCTAGACCAGTGTTGACCTATGGTAGTGAAGCATGGACACGAAAAAGACAACATGAAAGCAGAATAACGGCTTGTGAAATGAGATTCATGCGCAGAACAGCGGGTTACACCAGATGGGATCGGAAAAGGAACACCGATATCTTAAAAGAATTGAAGACTACGCCAATTTTGGAATATGTTAAACAGTACCAACTAAATTGGAAACACCATCTTCAAAGAATGAGTTCAAATCGGATCCCCAAAGCTGTTTAGAATTATATACCAAGAGGACGAAGATCTCTGGGCCGTCCTATGAAACTCTGGGGGGAACATTTTCTATAGGATCGTAAACATGCCTTGGCCTAATACTTGGAAGGAAGATGAAGAAGAAGAAGATTATGATCTTGTTAATGATACAAAATGTGTTGTCTCATTCATTAAATATTTATCCGCGAGTGGCAAGCTGATGAGATGCATGGAGTGGACAGATGTATCCATTAAATCTTTATTTAAATCCAAGACTCTTGAGCTACTTGTGATGTCTGCTATTTCGCATACCAGTTTGTTCTAATTCATAACACCGTAGCGCAGGAAATTGTTCAAAATTTCCCTCATTTTTCATTAAATGTCCACTTTCATTATATACTTACTTACTTACTTACTCACTGGCACTATCGAACCCGAAGGTTCATGGCCGAGCGGACATAAGCTCTCCATACATCCCTATCCTGAGCTAATGCTTTCCAATCATTCCCTGTATAATCTACTTCCCTCAAATCATAGTTAATGTTGTTCTCCCACCTCATTCTTGGCCTACCAACTGGGCGTTTTCCCTCTGGCTTTCCTACAAGAAGCTTCCATGCACGTCTTTCATTCCCCATACGTGCAACATGTCCTGCCCATCGCAGTCTACGAGACTTAACTGTTCTTATTATATCTGGCTTCCTATAAAGACCATGTAGTTCATTGTTATGTAGTCTTCTCCATTCACCTGTCTGTTCATCTCTCTTTGGTCCAAAAATTTTCCTAAGAACTTTATTCTCAAATACTCGTAATCTCCTTTCCTCCCTTAAAGTAAGAGTACATGTTTCGCACCCATATAATATAACTGGTAGAATAATAGTTTTATATATCTTCAGCTTAACGTTTTTTGAAAGGAGTTGGGACATCAAAAGTCTCTGCAATGCACAATAGCACGCATTTCCAGAATTGAGCCTATGTTTAATTTCTTTGTGCATCTCATTCCTATTTGTGATTATTGTTCCTAGGTATTTGAATTCAGCCACTTCCTCAAAATTTCCCTCATTTGTCATTAGCTGTCCATTTCCATTATATACTGAATTTCTACGTGTGACCATATATTTAGTTTTAGTGATATTTACTTCCAGTCCTAATTTCTTAGTGTTACTCAATAGTGTGTGCATGTTGGCCTTTAGTATCTCCTCGCTATCGGCCAGTAGTACTACATCATCAGCATAAACTAACAGCTTATTAAACTTTCATTATATAGGTATTTTTATTTAATATTTTCCAATATTATTATTTTAACACATTTCCAATAATGGATCATATTATAATATTATTGTGAAAAGAAAAATTAATGTCTGAACCAGGAATCGAACCGTGGACCTCTAGTTCTCCAGACTAGTATGCAGCCCACTACACCATTCCAGACCTGGCACAACCATTCACAATTCTTTCCACATATACAAATCTATATTTTTATGTCTAAAAATATATTTAGTTTTATTAATATTTACTTGTCTACCGCTGTGGTCTCGAGGTAGCGTGCTGCCTTGTCACGCCCGGGTTCGATCCCCCAGTCGGGACAGTTTTTCTGGGCGAGGTTTTCATCGGGGGTTTTCCTCACCTGTAAGACAAATGTCAGGAAAACTTTAAGGCCCAAACGGTTCTCGAATTCATATGGCCATCATCATCATCATCATCATCATCATCATCATCATCATCATCATCATCCTTATCATTATCATCATCATCCTTCACCGGCGTGGAAAGCAACGGGAAGCTACCACACCTACAATTCCCAAGTAAAGCTGCAAGCATAGCATGATAATGCTATGGTTGCAGCGAAGGACCTGCCTTCGGGCAGAATTACTATGGATGGATGTAATAGAACTTGAAATATGTTTTTTTCATTGTTTTGTTTATTCTATTTCTATTTATGTGTTGCTATTATTATTATTATTATTATTATTATTATAGTATTATTATTATTATTATTATTATTATTGTTATCCATAATATGATAGTATGCGTTTTCAGAATTGAACATTTTTAAAATTTATTTCAAAGTAGGAACTACTGGGGCATCTATTAATTTGTTGTTAGTGGTGAAATCATGTGTTTTTCTTTTTATTGCGTTTAATCCATTTTCTTTCCATCATCCTTTTACTCTTGATTTAGGATCAGTTAGACAGCGTTATAACTCTGTTCCTAGAAGGGACTAAGGCCTATAGATGGAGTTGGAATGGATGTGAGTATCCCGTGGGAAATCAAAACAAGTCCCATTGGATGAGCTTTCCTGTTCATTTCGTTGTTGGGAACGGGATCAGCTGGAGGCTGATCGAGGTGACCTGTAACTGACTGTGTAAATTTACGCCAGAATTTGTAACTCGCTACGTTACGTTGACATTTTCATTACCGATTCATTCATCTGACATTCGTTATACAGGGTGGAAACGAAATTTGTCGACAACATTTCAGGGTCTGTTCAATGATATTATAAGTAATGCCACGAGTGATTCCAAATTTATCTATATAATTTGGAAGTCAAGAGTGCCATTTGTTATGACTATTTAAGGAATAAAATTAAGCTGTTTACTCGCAAATAATTATTTAAATATAATTATTTAAAAATATTTATATATTTAATGTAAACGGCGATGTTTGAAAACAAATGAGAAACGTTATGTTTCACTTGTTTATCACTGCAACCAGATCATATTATTTATTGCCAAAGGATCGCAATATTGTAAGAATGCTCTCTAGTGGAGAAAAAAATGAAACACATCAAAGTGCATATTAATTAATTTTTGATGTCCTATGATGTAAATATGTCGATTATATTTTTCTGGAACGTTATTACCTGAGAAAAAATACGTTTAAGAAAGTACAAACGGTGGTTTCCTTTTTTTAGTATAATCAATTGCTACAAATGTTTTTATATTATCTCCCGCAACCACGATAAGGTTACATTCGTGCACTATATATACAATCTGGTAGCCACATGGGTTCACTGCGAAATAATCTTCTTCTTCTTCACTTCCAGGTTTAGGCAAGAGTTGCCTGTTCCGAAAACCGTCCGAGTTTCCATTGTGAAGAATACGAGTAATATGTTTTCCTCTGATCGCGGTACCAACGCTATGTAGAGTAGACCATTGGTGGGGCTCCCACCTCAAAGCTTTAGGTCCAGCTTCTGGATGTACTAACCCCATCTAGAGAATTGCCACTTCCGCCAGATCCGCCGTGATGAAGGACTCCTTCTGCGCCGAATCTGCCGTTGAGGTCTTCACCGTAACCCTGGCTAGGGGCCCTTACAGAGTACTATCAGTCGGAGCCAACTGAACCCTGGTTTTTTAACGCGGTTATTACTCCTCCCCCTCCTCCTTTGTCATCAGGGCTTGGGACCGGCCATGGCGGAGTTACTGCGAAATAATGCTATGACCTATTCAGAATGTTAAAAAGGACGAACTTTATTTTACGGTGATGCAATTATACTGATAAAATCGAGGTGAAAAACGACTGTGATTGGTTGTAAATAAAAAAGTCATTGAAATGTGATAGGTCATTGACTCCCATTTGGGGCATGAGTTAAATAGTCCGTGTATTTTGATGAGGAATCTATCATCAACTGACATTTTTGTCCTTTTTTCTTTAGCTAAGAAGGGATTTACTGAGATTGTTGTCATGAAAATATTTTTGAAAAAATATAGATATTCACCGTGTCTATTTAGTAGAAAACTAAAATTACCATTTCCAAAATTTACATACACATATGCAAGCATACACATAGTATATGGAAGGGCATACGGCATAGTGGTGTAATTAAGTTTTTATTACAAAAAATGAATAAAGAACAGGGTTGTGAAGAAGAAACTGCATACTGTATTTAAGATACATCAACAATTTAATATCATCACTTAGGATAATAAATATCTCCATACTTACTTACTCACTGGCACTATCGAACCCGTAGGTTAATGGCCGCGCGGACATCAGCTCTCCATATATCCCTATCCTGAGCTAATGCTTTCCAATCATTCCCTGTATAATCTACTTCCCTCAAATCATAGTTAATGTTATTCTCCCACCTCATTCTTGGTCTACCAACTGGGCGTTTTCCCTCAGGCTTTCCTACAAGAAGCTTCCATGAAAGTCTTTCATTCCCCATACGTGCAACATGTCCTGCCCATCGCAGTCTACGAGACTTAACTGTTCTTCTATATCTGGCTTCCTATAAAGACCATGTAGTTCATTGTTATGTAGTCTTCTCCATTCACCTGTCTGTTCATCTCTCTTTGGTCCAAAAATTTTCCTAAGAACTTTATTGATATGAATATTAAGCCAACTTGATTCTTTGTATGCTGGCAAATAAAACACTGTATTTTTCTCAAAATGAAGAAAAATGAATTAAACCACTATGCCATATACCCCTTCATAAATAAATAAGTAAATTATATATATATATATATATATATATATATATATATATAGTAGCTATTACCATGCGTGCGCTGGTACACCTAAATAAATGATGTGTTTTTGCAATTAGTTGAATAAGTAAACTTACTTACTTACTCACTGGCACTATCGAACCCGTAGGTTCATGGCCGCGCGGACATAAGCTCTCCATACATCCCTATCCTGAGCTAATGCTTTCCAATCATTCCCTGTATAATCTACTTCCCATTATGAAGTCTTCTCCATTCACCTGTCTGTTCATCTCTCTTTGGTCCAAAACTTTTCCTAAGAACTTTATTCTCAAATACTCGTAATCTCCTTTCCTCCCTTAAAGTAAGAGTCCATGTTTCGCACCCATATAATATAACTGGTAAAATAATAGTTTTATATATTTTCAGCTTAACGTTTTTTGAAAGGAGTTGGGACATCAAAAGTCTCTGCAATGCATAATAGCATGCATTTCCAGAATTGAGCCTATGTTTAATTTCTTTGTGCATCTCATTCCTATTTGTGATTATTGTTCCTAGGTATTTGAATTCAGCCAATTCCTCAAAATTTCCCTCATTTGTCATTAGCTGTCCATTTCCATTATATAATGTATTTCTACGTGTGACCATATATTTAGTTTTACTGATATTTACTTCCAGTCCTAATTCCTTAGTGTTACTCAATAGTGTGTGCGTGTTGGCCTTTAGTATCTCCTCGCTATCGGCCAGTACTACTACATCATCAGCATAAACTAACAGCTTATTAATACCATTCAGTTGTAAGCCTTCCTCATTCTCTAAAGATTTAATGGCATGCTCTAGTACAAAATTAAATAGTAGAGGAGATAGTGCATCTCCTTGTTTCAACCCATTCTGGATTTCAAAAGTGTCTGAAAACTGTTTGCCTTCACGCACCCTACTCGTTGAGCCATTTAGACACATTCGTATAAGTCTAACTAACTTTTTGGGAATTCCGAACTCCAGCAGGATACTATATAACTTCTCCCTCTTAATTGAATCATATGCTTTTTTGAAGTCTACATATAGTTGATGTACAGTACCATTATATTCCCATTTCTTTTCTAAAATCTGTCTTATACTAAAAATCTGATCTGTTGTAGACCTGTTTCTTCTAAATGCACATTGATGATCTCCTAGAATGTCATCAATATAGGGAGTAAGTGTGCTTACTAGTATATTTGTTAGAATTTTGTACGAAGTTGAAAGTAATGAGATGCCCCTATAGTTGTTGCAATCAGTTTTATCTCCTTTCTTATAAATTGGTACGATAATTGATTCCTTCCATTCATCTGGAAGAGCTTCTTTTTGCCAAATCATACTAAGCAACCAGCGTATCTTGTCCATCAATTTTTCTTCTCCCCCTGATTTTATCAGTTCTGCTGGGATCTCATCTGAACCTGATGCTTTATACATCTTCAATTTTTCAATTGCCATTTCAACCTCTAATGCACTTGGCTCTGCGACTAGCATTTCTGCTGTCTGTAACTTATCCTCCTCAATGTCCTGTTCTGTATGTACATTTAATAGCTGATTAAAATAACTTTTCCATCTATTTAATATACTCTTGGAATCTGCAATCATATCCCCATTTTCATTGCGAATTATGTTTTTTCTAGCCTGAAACCCTTTCTTCTCTATACTAATTCCCTGATATAATTCTCTAATGTTCCTATTTTTTGCATTCATTTCAAGATCATTAATCTTCTCTCTCAAATATTCCCTCTTTTTACTCTTTAGTAACTTGGTCGTTTCCCGTCTAACACTACCCAATTGCTCTAAATTTACCTCATTTGGCTCGTGTAACCATTTAATTTTTGCTAGCTTTCTTTTCTTTACAATGTCGGCACATTCCTCATCAAACCATTTCTTGTTTTGCCTCTTTTTTAAACAACCAATGCTTTCTGATGCTGACAATTTAATAGTATCTCTTATAGCCTCCCATTCTTTATTTATATCAGTTTCTTCTTCGTTTGCCACATTGTCATCTGAAGATTCCAGTACTTCAAATCTATTAGCAATTTTGATTTGGTATTCTTGCCGCATTTCATCATTATTCAAGTTTTTAAATTCATATTTTACAGAATCATCTTTAGCGTTTGTTCCTCTCATAAGCGATAGCCGTTGTCTGATTTTCACCCTGACCAGATGATGATCTGAATTGCAGTCTGTCCCTCTAACTGATCTAACATCAATGATGCTACTGTGCCAGCGTTTATCCACTAATACATGATCAATCTGGTTCCGAGTTTCTCCATCTGGGGACGTTTTGAATATATCTTCCTGCCCCACTTTTGCATTATAATCTCCTAAGACAATTTTCATATGATATCGTGAAAGGCTATCAAATAAGCATTCTAATTCTTCATAGAACTCATCCTTGATCTTGTCATCTTTATCTTCTGTGGGGGCATGTACATTTACAATTATAAAATCATGTCGTTTACCCTTTAGAATTATGTATGATATCCTATCACTAACAAACTTAATATCTCGGATAGCGGATAGGATCCTCCTTCTGACTAAAAAACCCGTTCCAAATGCAGGTCTTTCTGCACCCCCATAGTATAATGCAAAGCTTCCTGATTCCTGACTACCTTCTCCTGGCCACCTAACTTCCTGTAAAGCGACTATATCCAAGGGCGATTTATCCAATTCCCGCGTTAATATCTCTAGTGCCCCGCTATTGTATAAAGTCCTAACATTCCATGTTCCTAGGAACATGTCCCTGTGTTTGAGCCTTTGGCATGGGTTCCCTGAAGTAGTCCCCGCCCGGAGAACCGAATGGGGGACTATTTGACCTCCGGAAAATTTTACCCCAGTAGAACCCATGTCCGCATTTCTTGACGGTTGTATTTTTACGGTGAAAGATCGTCACTCTTTCGACCAAGGTACTTATTTCGTCTGGCTTATCACCTTCGACCAGTCCGGCATGGGTAACCCTATCGGCAGCAATGCTACCGCCGGCATAGCTCTCAGGATCATTTAAGCACACAAGCCACTCCACCACGACAAGGTAAAGATACCATGGAGGGTTGAATAAGTAAAATGAAAAATAAATAAAAATAAATAAATAAATAAATAAATAAATAAATAAATAAATAAATATATATATATATCCATCCATAGTAATTCTGCCCGAAGGCAGGTCCTTCACTGCAATCATAGCATTTTCATGCTATGCTTGCAGCTTTACTAGGGAATTGTGTAGGTGTGGTAGTTTCCCGTTGCTTTCCACAGTGCTGAAGGATGATGATGATAATGGTAAGGATGATAATGATAAGGATGATGGTCATATGATTTCGGGGACCGTTTGGGCCTTAAAGTTTTCCTGACATTTGTCTTACAGGCGAGGAAAAACCCCGATAAAACCTCACCCAGAAAAACTGCCCCGACCGGGGATCGAACCCGGGCCCGCTGCGTGACAAGGCATCACGCTACCTCGAGACCACAGCGGTGGATATATATATACATTTAATAATGATTTGTCAGTAAACATGTTAATTTTATTCATTAAATAGTCCTAACAAATGCCGCTCTTGATTTCCAAATTCTCTAGATAAATTCACTCCTCACTTCGTGAGTCGTGAATTTACCGATAATTTAGAAATCACTCGTGGCATTACTTATGACTATTTAACTCATGCCCTAAATGGGAGTCAATGACCAATCACATTTCAATGATTTTTTATTTACAACCAATCACAGTCGTGTTTCACCTAGAATTTACCAACTAAAGTTTTTCATAATAAAGAGAACACCTCCTTTTTAACATTCTGAATGGGTCATAGCATTATTTTGCAGTGACTGACACTCGAAGAAGTACGGCTACCATATTGTATATATAGCGCATAAATGTCAACAGAAAGCACATGCGGGACTTG
>JASPKZ010009798.1:530000-543857 GCA_030220185.1 Diploptera punctata
TTTAGTAAACAACTCAGTAAAATCAAGGGATATTTTTATTATTTGCTGAATTCAATGTATTTGTTGGAGAAAAATAATGCTTTGACCTGTTCAGAACATTAAAAAGGAGGAACTTTCTTTATCACAAAAGCAGGAGCTGATAAAGATAAATCGATAAAGAGCGAGGTGAAACACGACCGTCATTGGTTGTAAAACAACATTCATTGAAACGTGATTGGCCATTGACTAGCATTTGTGGCATGAGTTAAATAGTCTCTATAATTTTTCATCTCATGATGTCATCCTTGATAATCTTCTAATTTTTCTCTGCTGAGCTGAAAAGCTACTTATAAACTTGGATCAGTTAAAAAAAGTATATTTTTGCGAATAAGATTTGTAGAAATAGCGTGTCTGTGTATGAAAGGCAGTTGTTGTTCCTATGCCAACTCTATGAGAGATAACGCATGTTTCATTTTGACTTGTCAACTCCCAGTTAACTAAACATTGAGATTGTGTACTGTTTCCAGAGGGATGTAACTTAATTTCATTCTTAAAACAACAAAAACCATTCCACTCTTAACATCTCCATTTACATTGCTTGCATAAGTTCACATTTCTCTGTAAATTGTAAAATACGAAATTAATACCGATTTCAATGCGTGCTACCATAGCTATTTCAATGCGTGCTACCATAGCTATTTCAATGCGTGCTACCATAGCTATTTTAATGCGTGCTACCATAGCTATTTCAATGCGTGCTACCATAGCTATTTCAATGCGTGCTACCATAGCTATTTCAATGCGTGCTACCATAGCTATTTCAATGCGTGCTACCATAGCTATTTTAATGCGTGCTACCATAGCTATTTCAATGCGTGCTACCATAGCTATTTCAATGCGTGCTACCATAGCTATTTCAATGCGTGCTACCATAGCTATTTCAATGCGTGCTACCATAGCTATTTCAATGCGTGCTACCATAGCTATTTCAATGCGTGCTACCATAGCTATTTCAATGCGTGCTACCATAGCTATTTCAATGCGTGCTACCATAGCTATTTCAATGCGTGCTACCATAGCTATTTTAATGCGTGCTACCATAGCTATTTCAATGCGTGCTATCATAGCTATTTCAATGCGTGCTACCATAGCTATTTCAATGCGTGCTACCATAGCTATTTCAATGCGTGCTACCATAGCTATTTCAATGCGTGCTACCATAGCTATTTCAATGCGTGCTACCATAGCTATTTCAATGCGTGCTACCATAGCTATTTCAATGCGTGCTACCATAGCTATTTCAATGCGTGCTATCATAGCTATTTCAATGCGTGCTACCATAGCTATTTCAATGCGTGCTACCATAGCTATTTCAATGCGTGCTACCATAGCTATTTCAATGCGTGCTACCATAGCTAGAAGATGTCACTAATTGCTCAGTTTTCTTAATTGAATTTCGTTTCTTACGATAACTAACTAACTCACTGGCACTATCAAACTCTTAGGTTCATGGCCGCGCGGACATAAGCTCTCCACACATTCGTATCCTGGGCTAATGTTTTCCAGTCAACCCCTGTATAATCTACTTCCCTCAAAACACCGTTAATATTATTCTCCCACCTGTTTCTTGGTCTACCTACTGGGCGTTATCCCTCTGGTTCTCCTGCAAGAAGCTTCCATGCACCTCTTTCATTCACCATTCCTGCCACATGTCCTGCCCATCGCAGTCTTCATCTTCTTCGTCACGGTTTAAGCTTATTTACTAGCCTGTTTCGGCTCCAAATTGCTGCTCTTTCCATCTTTTTCTGGTCTTCCCAAACTTCTTCTTCCTCGTGGTGAATAGCTGTATGCTGCTTTTGGTATTCTATTCTCAGTCATCCTTGCTAAGTGTTGTTTCCGGTTTGTTCTGTATTTCACTATTGTTATATTTAATTGCTCTACTTTTAGTTGTTGTCTTATTTCTGTGTTATGTTTTTTGTCTGTTCTTTGATATCCTGCTATTGGTCTGAAGAATTTCATTTCAGCAGCTTGGATTCTGGCAGATTGTTGTGTTGTCACTGTCCATGTTTCGGATCCGTAAGTGATAACTGGAACTGCCATTGTCTTGTATAATTTCATTATAGAGTCTTTCCTGGCTTTATTTCTAAAAGTTCTTTTTAGTGTTCCTGTTATATAATTAAACTTATTTAGTTTGTTATTTATATCTGTTTTCGCTGTGTATGATATTTCGCAACCTAGCAAGTTATATCTTACCACTTGTTCTATTGGTTGGATGAGCGCCCTTGAAAGTCATTGTTTTTTATTTTTGTGATGATATTTCCATGTTGTATTTTTTTTTGTTGAGATTTCATTTAGTTTATATAGCATTCTTTGTAGTTCGTCTTATGTTTTTGCTATTGACATCAGATTTTTAGAGAATTAATTTGAAATTATTGGAAATCCCCAAAAAATGCAGACAATTTAAAAAAAATTGCGCTAAAAATTGGCAAAAACTGCTGAAAATCGATAATTACTAAAAAATACAGTTTCAAGCGCCTAAAACAGTCTAAAAAATAATAATAAAATATTATTTTAGTAAAACTACGCAATTTAGGCACTATGACTAACTAATGCTTCAAACCTACTCGTTTAATTGATTTTATGAAATTATAAAATGCACAAAACATGAACAAGAAAGTTATATTTAAGAAATGGAGATAGACAACTGCATTATATGAGCCCAACTTCACAAATCGAATATATTTAACTAAATAATTTACAGCAACTATCAAATTCGTAGGTGCGCGGACATACACTCTCCACACATCCCTATCCTGAGATAATGTTAATGTAATTATTTTACTTGGAGAAACTTGTTAATTTTAACTACCAACTGACTTAAAAATACCCATTAATTCATCTGTTATTACTGAAGAGGCATTTCAAATGTGAATTTGTGTTTACAAGGGAACAGTCAACCATTGCATCTTAAAATTTCTTCCAGAGAAGCGTTGTGATGTACAAAGGCCGTGTCCAAAAATTATCTGCCGTTTTTAACTGCAAGACACTAAAATCAAGCGCCAAATCTCTCATCTAAAACTATAGGAAAATAATACAACTCCTGAGTTGGCAGACTGGAAAACCTTCATCATCTGCCTGCCACGCTGCTTTCGGCCTCACTCCATTCTGTGCTTAACTCATACAGGGACTACATCTCCCATTGCTGGTTTATGGCTTCGATTTCTATGCCTTGCACTTGAAAACGACAGATCATTTTTACACGCTTGATATTAGCTTGACCTGTATCTATCTATCTATCTATCTATGTAACGGAGTCTTTCAACGTGATTTTCACCCATTTAAAATCATTGGATTGACTTGAAGTTTTGTATACTTGTAGAGGACCCGTGACAATACAGTAATTTCATATGTTGTTTCTAAAATCATGGTCAGAATCATCAGAAAATCAAAAAAAGTGTCTTTGTATCTATGTAACGGAATTTTTGAACACGATTTTCACCCACTTAGAAACATTGGATCGACTTGAAACTTTGTGTACTTGTAAAGGACCCGTGACAATACAATAATTTCATATTCTGTTTCTAAAATCCTGGTCAGAATCATCAGAAAATCAAAAAAATGAAAACTGGTATAATAGGTTGGGGACTTGTCGACTTTTCAGTCAATCGTTGTAAGAGCTCAGTTGGTAGAGCGGTGAACTCTAGTGGTATATAATTTCAGTAATCCATAGGTCGCTGGTTCAAATCCGGCTGGAAGGTTTTTTTTAGAAGAGTATTACTTTTAGCTCATACTACAATAGTATCGAATTTAAAGATATTTACATTTTTATCTTATTCTGTATAATATTAAAACTAAAAAATAAAAAAATAAAAAATAGTTTTAAAAAACTAAAACAACACGCTTTATTAGAAAACCGAATTAAAAAATGAAAATAATTTTAATTTCCAACACGCTTGGGATAAGTAATTTTACCATCAAAAGCGTGGGGTGCTTTTTATGATTTTTACAATTTCTTCTTAGATACTTTACTTTTACCAATATCTGTTTATTATCAAATATATTAATTGATAAAGAGCACCCCACGCTTTTGATGGTAAAATTTTTTATCCCAAGCGTGTTGGAAATTAAAATTATTTTCATTTTTTTTAGTTCGGTTTTCTAATAAAGCGTGTTGTTTTAGTTTTTTAAAACTATTTTTCTTTTAGATACAGCCTTGGTATTATCGCCTCACTCTGATGGTTAACAGTTTACATAAAAGCGGGTGCCGCGTGGCAATGCTTGACATGCGGTGTTGTCACGTTTCTCATAGCGCTATGGGCGTTTATTACACAAGGAAAGAAGACATTGATTATTTATGTTATTATTTAATTTGTATGTTATTATTTGGTATTGTTTAACTTTTAAAATTAAAATTATATATTGCATGTATTTATTTATTAAATGATTTAATTCCAACATTATATAGCTGTCAACCGCTGTGGTCTCGAGGTAGCGTGCTGCCTTGTCACGCAGCGGGCCCGGGTTCGATTCCCGTCGGGACAGGCTCCTTGGTGAGATATTTTTCGGGGTTTTTCCTCACCTGTAAGACAAATGTCAGGAATCTTAGGGTCCAACTGTCCCAGAAAATCATCCGGCCATCATCATCATCATTATCATCATCCTTCACTGGTGTGGAAAGCAACGGGAAGCTACCACACCTATAATTATCTAGTAAATCTGCAAAGCATAACATGAAAATGCTATTATTGCAGGGAAAGACCTGCCCTCGGGTGGAATTACTATGGATGGATGGATGTTAAGACAGGCACTGTATTATTTTATTTATTATTAAATTTTACTGAATATTGTTTTATTTATTTATTAAAACTCCAAGGAATGTGAAATTATTTACTTTCTGAAATGTATTATTCTATATCTTAATATATTGCTAATAAATATTGCAAATCTTATATATAAAAATCAATGTTTGTTTGTTTGTTCGTATTCTATGCGCGGCCATACCGTTGATCCGATTTTTATGGGTTTTTTTGCAGAATGTTCAGAAGATTCCCGGGATGAACATAGGCTATAAGAGAGTTGTGATATTCAACCCTTTCATCCCTAAAAATCTCCCTTTGTAGTGAAAAACGTGAAATAAAATCCCCAATTTGACGCTTAAATGGTTTACGCTGCCTAAACCGTAACAAATACACAAAATTAATATACACAGAATTGAACATCCAAAAAAACTCTACAAAAAAGTCTGCGACAGCATATGTTTATCTTTTACGGATAACTCACAATAACCATTTTTGTCTTTCATTGATGCCAAGAAGATCGGGATAAGCAGATTCCGGAACAGTGCACGGCTGGTGGTAAAAACATATTAGCATTTATTTGTGAGTAGCAGCACACGCCGGGTATTAGCTAGTAATAAATATTATTTCATATCGCCTTATTTTTGGATGTGAGCATTTGCTGTTATGCAGAGAAACTGAACATGGAGAGACGTAAGTTGCGGGTTCTAGAAAATGGAATATTCATACTGTCCGGTTTTCTTGTCAGGCATATGATATGTTATTTCTGTGAAACGTTCCGGAATGCACAGACGGTCTGTTTATAGCAGTTTGGTCTCGTATTGAAATTAAGTGAATCGTGGCATCCACTCTGATGGTGTAAAGCATTCAGGTACATGTGTGTAATCTCCCCTTGTATTAACCGCATTACCGTCGTGTGCATCAATGTCTCAGAGTGTATTCAAGCTCTTACAACTCCAATAATTGCTAGATTAATAGCTAAAGTTTCTGATACAACTGACCATTTCGTATATCAGCGGTATATTTAGTTTTGAATTCCCCTCTAATGTTGATATTTATATAATAACTAGAAGTCCCGGCCACGCGTTGCTGTGGCTAAGGTATACGTTATACTGTACATTTAAATGAAGTTGCTGTCTTTCAGCCAGATTACTTAAAACTAATACTTGCACACGAAATTAATAATATTGAAAATAAAATAAACGCTGAACACGCTTAAATTATAAAATAATCAATATTTGTAATTAAATTGAAACTCGCGGTTGCAACAAAAAGCACAGATCTCTCTTTGTTAACCCTTAAATTGGCAAATCACAAATTTCGTCTGATGGTTATTCGAATGTGGCGGACCGCAGTGAAAACGGAATCTTGTGTAACTGTTATTATTAGGTATATTGCATAATAATATACACATTTAAGTGGTTTCTTTTTTTTTCGTTTTCTTTTGATTTATTAAAAATATTAAATTAATTAAACCAACTCATGTATCTAAAAGGATACATTACGAATTTAAGGGTTAAATAATGAACCAATTACCTTACCAAATTACCTTACACCGCCATCTGTTAGAATCGTATGTAACTCACAGATAATTACACCGTCATCTGTTAGAATCGTATGGAACTCACAGTTGTTAAATAATAAACAAATAATTTGCAATAAAAAATAATGCGACTATATATTTAGTTATAAACTACCCTGAGTCTCAAGTTGGATCAAACTGCACACAGTGTGCAAAATATTATCAAAATCGGTTCAGTAGTTTAGGATTCCATCGCGGACAAACAACGTGACACGAAATTTTTATGTATTAAGATTGTATTGTGAATCCTCCTTCATTATAGCATGTCAGGACTTGATATATCCCTCCAGAAACACTACTGATTAGAGTAGATTAGGTTATATGATGAAAGTTAAAAATTAAATTGTACCTGTTGGTAGGTGCCGTCGTCCTCAACTTTGTTAAAATATACGTTAATTTTGTATACAATATTTTAACAAAGTTGAGGACGACGGCACCTACCAACAGGTACAATTTAATTTTTAACTTTCATCATATGACTTCACCTCAACGGAATTTGACATGAATTTTACTAGTATAGATTAGGTTAGTCTAATAGAGATGGTTCGGGTTATTTAAGACCCTATCTGTGCAACCTTTTTTTTACGTTCATTGTATTAGCATCTTTGCTTAATAATTTATAGATTTATATACATATTTTTAACAAATGTGTCTAAATGGCACAAAGTGTAGGGTGCGTATAGGCAAAGAGTTTTCGGATACTTTTGAAATCCACCATGGGTTGAAGCAAGGAATGCACTATCTCCTCTACTATTTAATTTTGTACTAGAGCATGCCATTAATTCTTTAGAGAATAAGGAAGGCTTACAATTCAATGGTATTAATAAGCTGTTAGTTTATGCTGATGATGTAGTAATATTAGCCGATAGCGATGATATATTAAAGGCCAACACTCACACACTATTGAGTAACACTAAGAAATTGGGACTGGAAGTAAATATCAATAAAACAAAATATATGGTCACACAAAAAAAATACATTATATAATGGAAATAGACAGCTAATGACACTTGAGGGAAATTTTGAGGAAGTGGCTGAATTCAAATAGATAGAAACAATAATCACAAACAGGAATGAGATGCACAAGGAAATTAAACTTAGGCTCAATTCTGGAAATGCGTGCTATTATGCATTGCAGAGACTCTTGATGTCCCAACTCCTTTAAAAAAACGTTAAACTGAAAATATATAAAACTATTATTCTACCAGTTATATTATATGGATGCGAAACATGGACTCTTTACTTTACGGGAGGAAAGGAGTTTACGGGAATTTGAGAATAAGGTTATTCGGAAAATGTTTGGATCAAAGACAGATGAACAGACAGGCAAATGGAGAAAACTACATAACAGTGAACTATATGGTCTTTATAGGAAGCCAGATATAATAAGGAGAGTTAAATCTCGTAGATTGCGATGGGCAAGACATGTGGCGCGAATGGGGAATGAAAGACGTGCATGGAAGCTTCTTATAGGAAAACTAGAGGGAAAACGCCCAGTTGGTAGACCAAGAATGAGATGGGAGAATAACATTAACTATGATTTGAGGAAGTAGATTATATAGGGAATGATTGGAAAACATTAGCTCAGAATAGGGATGTATGGAGAGCTTATGTCCGTTCGGCCATGAATCTACGGGTTCGTTAGTGCCGGCGAGTTAGTTAGTAAAAATTGTTGTTATATGTTCAACCTTTTCTTTAAAAATAATTTGTAGTAAACAATAAAAATATGCAATTAACACTTTAGTAAGCACAAGAATAAAGATACGCGGAAAAAATAAAAGACCTCAAATGTGCAAGTGTTTCAAAATACAATTATTAAAAATAAACATATGACATAGGTATGTACATATACGAAGAGTGAGGAGGATAATGCAGTTTTATAGAATTCAAGGATGTTTCATAATATAGCGACTGGATTGAGGAAAGGTCATTAAAATATGACCAGAATATCAAGTTTTAATTTTAAAAATTACGTAATAGGTTTAAACTGAAATTATGTAAAACTTTTATTCTCCTTGTTACTATATTATTTTTTGTTCAATGCCACCCCATTGTCATTTCAACATTCTGGTATTCTCTCCTGACATGGCGTTATTGTAACCCACTTCTGATATTGGGGTTCCTGGAAGGCGGAGTTACGCTGTCCCGTTGATATATGATAGATGATATTGATGGTAATGATGCAGTAGGAGAGGCCTTAATTCTTCTTCTTCTTTCTTCCAAGTATTAGGCCAAGGCCTGTTACGATCCTATAGAAAATTTTCCCTCCAGCGTTTTGATCCTTTCGGGAAATTCTCGTATAAGACTTGAAAGCATAATAATAGTCCCTTCGATTGGTTGCTGGCCAAAGGAAGGCAAGACCAGTGATGGGGCTGCCATCTTATAGCCTCTGGTCAGGCTTTTCTGGAGAAGAAAAGAAAATAAAGGAAAGAAGAAATGGAAGAAAGGAAAGACTCCGTAGCCCTCGGATGCCCTAATAGCATCGGGGTCGAAAAAAACAAGAGTTAACCAAGAGAGGTTAGATAGTAAAGTTAAAAGAGTGCAAAACACAAGTAAGTGGAAGAAATGTTTTGCTCAGCTTGGGCACCTTGTGGTCGCCATCCACATATCCCCTAGATGAGGACCCCTAAACTTAATGAATATGTTAATAATGATAATGATTGCCAGATGATGTTCGGGGACCGTTTGGGCCTTAAAGTTCTCTGATATTTGTCTTACAGGTGAGGAAAAAACCCTATAAAAACCTACAGAGGAAAGTCTCCCGACCGGGGATCGACCCGGGCCCGTTACGTGCAAGGAAGCACGCTACCTTGAGATCACAGCGGTGGATTGTTACTATATTATAGGGATGCGAATTATTAAAATACATTAGATTATTAAATAATATAATAGTTTGATACAATTTTTTTCTTAAAATAATATTATTTTTATATATTTTTAGAGCAGTTTATATCATATAATAAGAACAGTTAAGTCTCGTAGACTGCGATGGGCAGGACATGTTGCACGTATGGGGAATGAAAGACGTGCATGGAAGCTTCTTGTAGGAAAGCCAGAGGGAAAACGCCCAGTTGGTAGACCAAGAATGAGGTGGGAGAACAACATTAACTATGATTTGAGGGAAGTAGATTATACAGGGAATGATTGGAAAACATTGGCAGAGCATAGGGATATATCGAGGGCTTATGTCCGCTCGGCCATGAACCTACGGGTTCGATAGTGCCAGTGAGTGAGTTAATTAGTTAGAAACATATTTGGCCAGAAGCAAAATTAGGCTATGGAAATTATATGAATTTGATCGAAAGAAGGTAACGTTGCAACGAAAAGCCACCAATATCTAAAAAGGCTAAAAAAGTACCAATAAGTCAGAAAATGTAAAAAAATAAGGAAATAAAGGTCAAATTAAACACACCATTTTCTGCCCTACAATGGCCCAATATATATATATATATATAATATATATATATATTGTGTTGGGTCTCATCTTCTGACATTAAATTTTAAAAATCATCAACTTTCAACCCCCAGATATGAGTATTAAGTTTTCAGCAAAAGGAAAACGGGATAAACTCCGAGAAAAACAGTTCTGGCTCCGATTCATCCACCACGAAACCCACATGGAGTGACCGAAACTCGATCTTGGGTCCCCAGAGGTGAAAGCGAGATTCTAACCGCTTTCGCCACGCAACCGCCTATATTTCATATTAACTTTCTTTTTTTATTTATACAAAATTCAAATTAAACTAGAAACATTTTAAGCAGAATAATCGCCATATGATTACTCGGAAATTTTCTTTAGGCTGATTTCAATGGCATGCTCTCCTGATGACGAAAAATCACTAAGTTTAATTTTGCGATTTTTATTATTTACAAAAAAAAACCTTTATTCTTCAAACTAAATTAAATTGACAGAAACATACAGGCTTGTTATGATCCTTGGGAAAAGTTCAGATTATAAATTTCTTGGAAATTCCATTTATTAGTGTATTAAAGATTGTAATTATAAATTAGAGTCAAGCAAAAGCAATCCGCTAATGCTTCCAGTTTTAAAGGTAACAAATCAAATAAATTTTAAAAATGTAGTTATTTGAATACTTTAGTTTATGTTTTAGATTTCTAACTTTAATTATTGCGGACATGGACGACTTTTGCATACATAATGTAAATGCAAATCAACAAGAGATAACCGAATGCAAACTGCAATTTAACCATTTACATAAACACGTTCACATGGCCTTCTGGTACAAGCTTCAGTGCACCAGGGGGCCATGTATACCGGACATATGAATATCAACTATTTCCAAATCATTCTTTAAGCTCTCCAACCGCCCTTAAAGTAATGTATCTTCACTTTACCTTTTTCATAAAACTCACCGGCACTATCGAACCCTTAGGTTCATGGGCGCGAGGACATAAGTTATCCATATATCCATATCCTGAGGCATTCATGCTCAGTATAATTTACCTCCTTCGAATCATCATAGTTAATGATGATTTTATTATTAATTTAACACTTCTCATTGAAGGATAAATTATATTTGAAGAGAAAAATTTTCGCCTAGACCGGGACTCGAACCCGGGACCCTTGGCTTTCTGGGCCAAGTGCTCTACCAACTGAGCTACCGAGGCGAGTTACGATCTAGACGCAAATTTTTCTCTTATGTACGTTGTAATTCCCTCGCGCCAAATGCTTGAAACCATAGCTTCTATCTTTGCAAATGGCGGCTTCTTAGTTAAGAAGACATTTATTGGGAATTTAACACTACTTTATAGCCAGTAGGGCTTCTATTGACGATTTTATTATTAATTTAAGAGAAAAAAATTTTCTCTTCAAATATAATTTATCCTTCAATGAGAAGTGTTAAATTAATAATAAAAACATCAATAGAAGCCCTACTGGCTATAAAGTAGTGTTAAATTCCCAATAAATGTCTTCTTAACTAAGAAGCCGCCATTTGCAAAGATAGAAGCTATGGTTTCAAGCATTTGGCGCGAGGGAATTACAACGTACATAAGAGAAAAATTTGCGTCTAGATCGTAACTCGCCTCGGTAGCTCAGTTGGTAGAGCACTTGGCCCAGAAAGCCAAGGGTCCCGGGTTCGAGTCCCGGTCTAGGCGAAAATTTTTCTCTTCAAATATCATAGTTAATGTTATTCTTGCAACTCATTCTTGGCCTACCTCTGATTTTCCTACAAGATTTTTCATACACCTCTTTCATTCCCCATTCGTCCCACATGCCCTTCCTACGCACTCTACGAGACTTAAAGGAACCCGGAAGGCCAGATGTGATGAAAAAATGCATTTTCATTGTTTTATCAATTAAAATGCTAGAAAGATTTTTCTTTAATATGGTATAATTATCTTGCCTGTATCTTGTAAATTTAGTAATACAGTTCTACGAGTAATTACAACATATAATGACATCATAGCTTTGCCATACCAACACATAAAACAATATTTATTGCGTTAGGAATGAAATTCAATATTTATTGGTTATGAAACACAGCAATGCGTTATTTGATAAGGATTAATGACAATAATTCTATATCGTATTTTATATGGATATGAAATGTAAACCAATTCGAATATTTTAATATTGTGAAATGAACAGCCTTTGTTCGTCATTATTTACAATTTTCGTCAATACACTAAATTTGGTTTCCGTGTTTTTTTTCTTGCAATTTGAAGGCGGTCTTGTGACGCAAGCGGTTAGACGCTAAATATATATATACTGCTAATTCTTGATAAGCTATTATTTTATTGATCTCGAAGAAGATTTCCGGGCTGTAGGTCGTGGTCTCGAAGCTTGAAGTTCCCCGACGTTTCGCCAGAGACTGCGTCTGGTATCCTCGAGGGTTGTCTTGAGACCGGGGGACTTCAAGCCTCGAGACCATGGCCTATAGTCCGGAAATCTTCTTCAAGATCATCATACAAGATCTTCAAGATCATACTCCGGCCGTGAAAGCCTAAGCCAATACATATATTATTTTATTTATTTCTTTCTATTTATCTACAATAGCGTAACAGCCCAATGTTGGAATATAGCTTCTCCTCTGTTAGGAGTTACTATATCAAGTTAGTATAGTTATGTTTATTTGCCTAAAGATGTCATGAAAGATACGCGGTCGACATACCTACCCATTGAGACATGTATACCTCTTCGAAACTATATTCCAGTTGTAATGTAAACAAACCAGATGTATGGATTGCGTTTTAATTGGCCGAATAACCTTTAAGCGTGTAAGGAAAGTAATTCGCTTTCTAACATTCGAAATAAATAAAATAAAAATATATATTATCCAGCACATGTCTACATAAGTTATATGGGAGAATCTTAAAATATATAATTACAATTTTAAATATATAAATATTTTAAAATAACTATATTGAAATAACAATTTGTGAGTAAACAGCTTAATTTAATTCGTTAAATAGTCCTAACAAATGCCACTCTTGATTTCCAAATTCTCTAGATAAATTCACTCCTTACTTCGTGAGTTGTGAATTTATCGATAATTTGGAAATCACTCGTGGCATTACTTATGATAAAATCGTAAAAATGTAGTCAATGTACCCAATTTACCAATTAAAAATTAAAAATTAAAACAGTCCACATCTTTGAACAGCGAAGATGTGATTTACAAGACTAAATATCAGTCAATATTTAGTCTTGAAAATGACAGGTTCGCTGTTGAAACATGATTGTTTTTAATTTTTAATTGGTAAATTGGGTACATTGACTACACGTTTTACATTGCAAGTTTGCACAAATTAAAGAATTTAAGGAAAATTTACAAAAACACAAACGGATCAAATGGAAACAAATTAATATAGGGGTGTGGGTTACCTATTCTTATAGTCCAGCCGCTGAGTGTCCGGCCCTGACGTTTTCACGACAGTGTTGCGATATGTATATTCGGTAGGAGGGGCCGCTTTATGTACCACGCGGAATATGAAATCATGACACTTTCTGTTTATCCAGAGCGTAAATATTTGAAATAAATGTTCATTTTACTATGCGAAATTGAAAATAAAACAAAAATATATTTCTCATTTAAAGCTACAAAACACACTATTCTCGAAAATATCCACAATTCTAATACATTCACGAAAACTATAATTCCATACATCACTTCAAAACTGTGTTGAATGCATACAGGACATAAAGCACTACAACCTTCGTAACAGGAATCAATGGCCCACCATTGTCTCGTTTCTTCTCAAAATATTCATGTAGCCGATAAATAAATTCTCGGCTTAGACTCTTATAACTAAGAGCCTATTTTCTTTTTACACGCTTTATATTAGCTTGACCTGTTCTATCTATCTATCTATCTATCTATCTATCTATCTATCTATCTATCTATCTATCTATCTATCTATCTATCTATCTATCTATCTATCTATCTATCTATCTATCTATCTATCTTCTATCTATCTATCTATCTATCTATCTAGCTATCTATCGATCTATCTATCTATCTATCTACTCCATCCTCC
>JASPKZ010009799.1:0-180000 GCA_030220185.1 Diploptera punctata
TAGCAAGACCACAGCTTTGCTAAAAAATTCCGAAGAATAGTCGTGAAAAGCCTTGGACAGACGTCAATTGACCCTTTAACCTTACTTTGCACTTCAGCAAGCTTTTGACACAAGTAGACCACGACTTACTTATGATAAAGCTCAAGCACCTACTTTGTCTGACAGCGCTGATCCTGGTTCGACTCATACCTGCACGGTCGTCAACAATACGTGTCATTAAACTCTAGATCTTCGTCTTGGCGTAAAAGTGCCGGCTGGAGTCCCCACGGGCAGTGTTCTCGGACTTTCTTTCCTCAATCTTACATAAATGATTTGCCAACTGTACTAAAGCACTGCCGTTATCACCTCAATGCTGATGATCTCCAAAGTAACCTACATTCACCTCCTCATTCTCTCTATAACAGCTTGATGAAAATGAATGACGATCTCATATCCATCTTTAACTGGTCTTCAAGTAATCGTCTAAATCTAAATCCTAACAAGTCACAAGTAATGCTAAATGGGACACACAAAGAATGCTTACAACCTTTGACATTATCTACACTTTCCAACATTACTATAAATAATATCATTATCCCTTATTCTTCTTCGTAATAGATCTTGGACTACATCTAGACGCAAATTTAACCTGGCAAAACACAAGGAAACACATATGTAAAAGACTTTCTCATCTTAACTATCTCAGACGTTTAAGAATTTCTACCAGTTTCGTTAAAACAAACCCTAGTGCAGAATCTTGTGTTACCACACTTCGATTATTGTGACATTATATAAATGATCTAAAACTATGCCTTGTCGCAGAAGACTGCAGCGGTGTTCATAATGCTTTGCATTCGATTCATTTCAATATCCGCCGTTATGACCATATTCGAACACTTTAATAACCTCTCTTGGCTCCGTCTTACTGACAGACGTAAATTGCACTCTCTTTCGCTACTTTTCAAGCTTCTGAATTCCTACATTCCTACATACCTGGCGTCCAGATTTGAGAAGTTATCCTCCTACCACAATATTGACACTAGGTCACAAGATAGCAGTCTGCTAACAATTCCTCTTCATAGCACTTCCTCCTATTCTACTTCCTTCACAGTAGCCTCCGCCCGCTCCTGGAATCTCCTTCCTCAAGATATCAGGGGTTGCCGCACACTTGGCACCTTTAAGTCCCGCTTATACACGTTACCTGTTGTCTAATAATTAATTTTTCTCTATTTATTTAATTTTATACTATGTCATTAATCTTTTCCTCTTTTTTTATATATCTTGTACATATTATATATTTAATTCGTTAAATTTAGAGTAAATCAAAATACATTATAAATATTAATTGTATTGTATTCATAACTTGTAATCGTTTATATATATATTTTAATTTAGATTTAAGACTTTTCTTTTGTATTTTTTTTATACCTGGTTGAGTGGTAGACAAGGCCTTAAGGCCTTAACTCTGGCAGGTAAAATAAAGCTATTATTATTATTATTATTATTATTATTATTACTTGTTATAGTCAGCTACTAGGTGGCAGTGAAGACCGAGTTCTCGCGACATCTAGTAATAATGGAGAATACAGGGTGGACCGCTCGAATGGACCTAATTTCAATTGCTTGTTACTGGCAAACGGTTGAAGATAGAAACTTAACGTTCATATTACAGAAAAACTCACCACGTTTTGATATCCAGATCACCACATCTCTATATGAGCCCCAGCAGTCACTGTGACGATATCAAAGCGATGAACAATTTCTTGCCAAGTACGTTGGAGTATGTCTTCTGGAATGTTCTCAATAGCCTCTATGATGCGCTCACGAAGATCACGAAGGTCTTTGACTGGGGTGGTGTAAACTTTATCTTTGACATAGCCCCAGAGAAAGAAATCCAGTGGTGTTAAATCGGGAGATCTCGGGGGCCACGCGATTGGTCCTCCCCTACCAATCCAACGGCCAGGGAAAATGTTGTCCAAAGTCGTACGAACTTCATTGGACCAGTGGGGAGGAGCACCATCTTGCTGGAAAACGATGTTAGGCTGCAGTTGTTCAATTTGTGGAAAGAAGAACTGCTCCAGCATGTCAAGATATGTGGTACCACGAACAGTTTTCTCGGCGAAGAAAAACGGTCCAATGACCTTATTATGTGACAAACTGCACCAAACATTCATCTTCGGACTATCACGAACATGCTCTTGAATAGCGTGAGGATTCTCCGATCCCAGATCCGCACATTATGCCGGTTTACCTGTCCTGACAAATGGAAAGTGGCTTCGTCCGAGAAGAAAATCTTGGTCATGAAGTCAGGATCAGCGCCGAGACGGTCCACATCGTATTGGCGAATTCCACTCGTTTCGGCATGTCATTCGGCTCCAGACGTTGCACTAACTGCACTTTATATGCGTGCATTTGAGGCGTTTGTGGACAATCCGTTGTAATGTCGATTTGGTATTTGAAGTTCCCGCGAAGCTCTTCTTAATGACTTCCGGGGGCTTCGCTCAAAAATGCGGCTTGAACATTTGCTACCATTTCATCGGATGCTCTGCGACCACCACCATGCTTCTTCAACACAGATCCTGTAGCTAATAATGTATCACGCCACTTCTTTATGCTTCTAGCAGTTGGAGCATCACGGTTAAAACACACGCCGGAACTCCCTTTGAACTCTAATGATTGATTTAAACTCCGCATACCACAAAACAGCTTGCGCTTTCATCTGCGGAGTCGCCATTTTCACAAACAATTAAATCTAAGAACGAGAAAACGTATCTTTGTGCCATCTACCGACAGGATTCGAAACTTGGTGAGTTTTTCTGTACTATGAACGTTGTTTTAAGTTTCTATCTTCAACCGTTTGCCAGTAACAAGCAATTGAAATTAGGTCCATTCGAGCGGTCCACCCTGTATAATACGTTCAAATTCTTCCCTGTAGGGGGAGAACGCCTGAATTTCTCTTAAGGGAAACATTATAAGAAAAATAAGTGTTTGAAATGGATTCGGGTGGTTGTGGAATGGATATCACGCTGAGGTAAAGACTCAGAGATCCGGGTTCGAATCCCGTCCAGGCATTTATTTTTCTTATCATACCATATTAAGTTTGCATTGCTCAATGTTAAACATTAATTATAACATATATATATATATATATACATATATATGACATGATAAGAAAAATAAATGCCTGAACGGGATTTAAACCCGGAACTCTGGATCGGTACCCCAGCGTGTTATCCATTACACTACCAGGCGAATCCAATTCAAAGATTTATTTTTCTTATATATATATATATATATTCTCCATTATCACTAGATGTCGCGAGAACTCGGTCTTCACTGCCACTTAGTAGCTGACAATAACAAGTAAGCAAATTATATAATCGCCCAAATAAAGCAGCAGGCCTTATGACTTCTTGTTCATTCCCTTCAATGGCCGATCGAAAGATAGTTTTTCTCGAGGGACATATCAGTAGATTTGTCTTGAACAACCCATTATTTTCACACGTAAAACACTATTCTGTGTGTAATTAATAAGCTGTTCATAATTGGGGATTAAGTTCAATTATTTAGTAATGTGACAAAATTTATTTTACTGTGTAAGTTATTGTAGTAAGCAATTCTTCCTAAAAATAATTTATTTTTGCAAATAATAGACATTTTATTTCTTCATCTCGGAGAAAACAGGCCACGAAACCATACATGGTCGTGCGTCTTGCCAACAACCTGTGTCTTTTTAACCAGGTGTTTTCCTGTCCTCTATTTGTTGTTAAACCTTGATTATTGACATTTTTAGTTATCTTTTAAACGTATTTTTTGCATAGTTTGTTAAGTCTAAATACAAAAACACTTAACTTGTTGCAAAACTGAGTTTCCAATGAAACATTTACTTATAATTCACTTGTTTCTTAAAATCAATATTTTAGTTTTTTGTGTGTATAGGCCTATATTTTCAGGATAAAAATGTTATATGGAATATTGGAACTCATCTGCACTGTAAATAAAAACAATCTTGTTCATCTGTATGTGATAAGGAATTATATAAAATAAATATATTAACTGAATTTATACAAAATACAACGTAATATTAATTCCAATTGTGTCATTTAAAGTTAAGTTTAGTAACGCATTGCTAAAATGATCGTAATAAATTGTAAACAAATTTGAATTGATGTAAATATCCGAGGAGAATAATGTTACACATATCAGTAAGTCACCAAACAAAATTTAAAACATTTATATATGTCGACATTTAAATAGCTTGATAATGATAGATTAGCTATCGAAACGAGTCGATGTCTTTTATATGTTTTGAATTATGTTTGATTTGGGTTTATTGACAATATGGGTAAAACAATTTAACATCACCATGAAGATTGTGTATATTAACATATAAGGGTAGGATTTTAACTCACGTGTTATTGCTACCTACACAAGGAAGTTCAAATCTTAGTTTAATTTAGAATTACCTAATTTAAACAAATCAATTAAAACTGCGAAACAAAGAAGAGCTAAAGTGATTTCAACCTCGTAGTTAAATACAGAAATAATTGTATTACTTAGGTTTCTCTATTGTCTACCTTCATATATTACATTTACTGCTACAGCTTTCAATTGACTGACAACTGGATAATAGTAAGAGAACGTTGAAATTTTGTTAAAACACAAAGTTTGATTTCCAGAGCCATATTTTGATTTATTCCCTGTATTATTTTCTACATAAAGATAAGTTTATGAAAGGAAATGAGTTGGAAAGTTAATACAAAAATATGTTGCTACTTTCCAGACGATACAATTACCTCTCCACGAAATCTAGACATTTCAAAATATACGATTGTTGTACTTCAGAACAAAAATGTTCATTCTTCCTCTTTGACTGGTCGCTTGAAGTAGAGTTTGGCTTTAGGACATCGAAACCTCAAGCAGTCAAAACTTAAAGTTAAATTTCCTTCTTTTGTAAAGGAGGGAGAAAGGTTTTGATATGGTGCTCTTGACCCTAGTCCACCGGTTGTAAATCTAACTTGGGATTCCTGTTGATTCCGATCTTCATCCCCTGAGAAAACAAACTTTCCCTGCTCCTCTCTCTTTTTTTCTGTTAAATCGGGTTTGGAATAATGCTAGAAGCAGGGAAAGTTGCGAAACTTATCTTATATAGCTTCATTTCTTTTCCATTCGCGTCCCATTTTACGTCGATTCAATCTATGAAATACTGTTACACTGCCTCGTAATTTTGAATAAACTATATTCGTGAAATGTTTTTAAAATTCATTCGAGCTTTCTCTGATTCTCTTGTAAGTTTTATCCTCAGTCAACGCTGATAAAAGTTTTTTTTTGCAGGATATGACTATAAGACTATTCTTTATGTTTGTGCACACTGATTAGAAACTGCATTGTTAAATGAAACGACATGTATAAACGTAACTTCTCTCTCCCCCATCGAGAATGTAGGCAAATTCCAAAATATATTTAATAGATAACATCATAATTTATGGTATAAAAACAGTAATCTGCTCACGCATATGATTTAGTGAAGCCATCAGTAGATGGCTAAACTTAAACTTAGCAACACTTAACTTATACCATTGGCGGTTCGTGGTTTTGAAATTAGTTGAAGAGGTAGTAAGAAAAATTAATTGCACACATGTTTATTTCAGTTATTATTAAGCTCACAGATCTCTCATATATATATATATATATATATATATATATTTATATTTATATATATATATATATATATATATATATCAAATCGATCATTTGATCCTTTAAGGTTGCAATCTTCATGGAATGGATATATGTCTTTGTAAACTGCAGTGGAAATTATTTATTTTTTGTAACATTAAAAAAAGATGATAGTCTATCTTCTGAAATTGCATTCCTTAGGTATGTTTTTATATATAGCTTCTTTCCGCAGATGCTGTTGTAGAAGGAGAGGAGCATAACCATGGAAATTTCTTAAACCATGACCATTTCAAAGCGTTTAACGGAATGTTTAACTTTTTTTTGTACCACATATTTACAATGTGAAAAAGGTGTTTGCAATAAAACACACAATGCATTATAAACAGGATTCAATTTAAATCACAACAACAATAACCGAGAATCGCGATAACATTGAATTTTATGCACAAAACCTCGATGCAAATGGTCATTTCGCTGCAAATACTTCACTTGCAGAATTAAGTATCGCTAGATCTTAGCGTGTGGGGTAACGGTTGCTATGTCGACCAGCAAGCTAAGTTCCGCCCCCGAGGTTCAGCAGAGTGGAAAGAATGAATTCTTCACTTGAGCGCTGTACATAGGCCTGAATGACAGCACACGGCTCTGGCGCACTTTGTCACAAAGATGAGTCTCGCCTTGTACAATAATAGAGAAATGTGTTTGTACTAAAACCAGCATTCGTTACAAAGAAAATCAAGTTTAATAATAATCCTAGTAAAATAAGGGGAACTGGCACTTCATCTACTTCTCGTGAATTACCGCCCCTAGTTAAACGTGCATTAAACTCCTCTTTGTGGACTAAATATAATTTTAATATATCATATTCAAATCAAACCTAAAACTTGAACTATATTTAATATTTCATTTTAAGTTGATAACGTTAACAAAACCTGTACTGGAAAAGTGTGAAATTATTGCACATAAAATCACAAAGGCATGTAAATTCATACTGGCTGCGAAATGTTACATCATATAATCTAGATTGAACTTTTCTTCTCCACATTAAGTTGCATCACCCATCAAAATTAGTAGAGATTAAAATGTTCGTACTAGTATTCAAAATATAAAGTTCATATGAATCCACACTAGTTATTGAGGAAAAAGTAGGAAAATTCAATTAATTAGCCTACCTTTAAGTTCAATTGGGTTGAACGAAGACATATCGTGGATTCTGATAAAAGAGACGAATTAGAGGGACATAAGTGTAGTACGCGTTTTATATATGTTTTAGCTTATTTATTTATAAAACAAAGTTAAAAATTTTAATAAACCACTATAAAATCTGAGCTTTAATTTTTTGACGCTTGCGGGGGCTTGTAAATGGTAAGACTGAACATAATTAGGAGAGTGGTGAATTTAGTTGCTCGAACAAAACTTTGTCTAACATTGTACAGTATGGTTATAATTTTGAACTCTGCAGGTAAATTTCAGGGAATTTCTTACGTTCGTTGGCATGGAAACCACAGAGAATGGAGGGTTGCAGTGTTTGTTGTAAGTCGACCTTCTTGCAGGGTCGAGGTGTACGTTGTCAGGTTGGTGGTTAAGCGGCATCACTTCGCCCTCTGACAGCAGAGGAATGTTCATTTCCCGACATTACCTCATATTACCCAAATGCTTACACAATTCAGGGCTTCCCAAACTCCTACACTCATATCAGTCTTAAAATTTAACAATTTAAATAAGCCAAACATATTTTGCAGATTTTGTGGGTCAAAATTTTACACGGGCACATTCATGTTAATGAATGTCTATGTAATATGAATATTTTTATTTCGAAATCTCCCCCTGTTGAGGAATTGCTCCAAAGGAAAAAGTAGAAACACAATTAAATTTTACGAAAGAATATAGTGATATAAGCCTTACGAAAATTAACAAAATATTTGTTGATATTGGTTCCTTGAAAGTAACAGAAAAAAGGGTTAAATTAATGCTGTTTCAATTATGATTCTTTAAGATGGCTTGTGGACCTTGAATGGTTTTCAATGCCAGAAACTGTACATTTCGATTACAAACATCGAAATTCCGATGAACATAAATTGTAGTGGAATGCAGGCTTTCACGGCCGGTAATCATGGTATTTAAAAGATTCCGGGCTATGTGGCCGTGGTCTATAACTGGCGTTTCTTCCAGACGTTTCTCCATCAACTGCGGAGGGCATCTTCAGTGGCGAGCGCTAGAAGCTGTTGTTTCCCTGTCGTAGACTCGCGTCTGAAATAATTCTCCTGCTACTTCATTAATTTTGTTTCTAATTCCTCGTACATTCCACGTGCCTATAGTCAATGTCCGTTTTCGTTGTTTTTGCTTTCGTACTTTTTTCTGTCCGGCTTTGATTGATTTGGTCTTTTAGCATTTTGTTTTTTTTCTAATGTGTAGGGAGCTGGCCCATAGCATAAACCCCCAACCTGGAGGACCAGGAAAATTTGTCTGGGTTTTCGTCCCATAACCTTTGAAGATCCCTTTTCACCGCAAGGCAGCGTTTCTCTATTTCCCTTAGAGATAGGGTTGCCTCTTCCGCCAGATCCGCCGTGATGAAGGACTCCTTCTGCGCCGACTCTGCCGTTGAGGTCTTCACCGTAACTCTGGCTAGGGACCCTTACAGAGTACTATCAGTCAGAGCCATCTGAGCCCTGTTTTTTTAACGAGGTTGTTACTCCTCCCCCTCCTCCTTTCTCATCCGGGCTTGAGACCTGCCATGGCTGAGTTATAATAATAATAATAATAATAATAATAATAATAATAATAATAATAATAATAATAATAATAATAATAATAATAGCTTTATTTTACCTGGCAGAGTATTATAAATGCATCAGGGCATAACTGCAGATTCCGTAAAAATAACGATAAAAAAGACAGAGACCGAGGCGAGATATACTGATGTTTTATATCAAAAGATAGGGAGAAAAATAATCATCCTTAAAAATATAATTATTTTTCATTCGTTCCATACAAGGGCTGTTAAGAAGTAAAAAACGAGTAAAAATGCGTGATATCCGGAACATATTGGTAAATTCGGTCACAACAACAACAGATGTGGGCCAAAAGATATCAACATGTTGATGGGAAAAACAAAGATTTCCATTTTGACCTGACGAAAGTCTCGAACCATTGTATGTAGGGTAAAAGTGAGAAGCGAATGTAGGGTAGAAGTGAAGGGGGCTGATGAAATTTCCACATGGAAAGCAAACTTTCCACCCGAGATTTTCCCCCACAAATCAAGGGCAGTTCAGCAAAATATATACTCGCGACTTGTAGGAAAACAGGCAGACAGAAGGCAGCTTTTGGAACGATCTTGGACGGACATGATTTCGAACCTCGGGTTGTGTGAGTATATTTGCGATTTATATTAAGTTCCAGGTTGGACAGATTAACTTGTTGAAAAAAATCAACTTTGCTAAATAAATAACTTTTAAATATTTGAATAAAGTAAGATTTAACAATATATACCTTAAATTCGCTTTGAGTTAACTTGAATACATTTATACATTAAACAAATATATAACTAGAATAATTTAGGATTTTATTGAGATCTTAGTTGAAAGCTTTAAATTGAATAAATAAGAATAGATCTTTAACAATCAAGTCGAAGGAAGGACTTCAACCTTACGGCGACATACGCCGCAAATTCTGAGTTCTCTCATGATTTAACATAGCTATATAAGTAAATTCACGTCATAAAATAACAATATTACTTTGGATATAAGACTATAATTACGAGTATTTTTATGTATCCTTATTTAGTAAGAGTTCATATCCATATATTTATGAAATAAAGTTGGTCATGTTGGGTTACGTGTGGAATTTAGAACGGTACCTGCATTCCTTCCATAAATAAAAGCAGACCTTGAAAGATCCCTAACCTTGATAATAGCTGAACGTCTTCTACAGCCAGACTGGTGACAGCAGATAAACGATTCTCCAACGCCATTGCCTTATTACTCTAACAGCGTAGAATACGATTTACATAAAAAAAACCTTGCCTTTTGAGCAAACCTCGCTACCTATAACCTTTCCTATAAGGGTTGTAATAATTTTGGTGCCCGGCGGTGTGATATATTAGTGAGCATAATCTTCTATTATTCTCATGGATAAGGAAACGAACCCTAAAATTTCTATCCACACAGAACAGCAATCGCAACTTTCATCTATATATTTTTTTACAGGAGATTTTTCTTTACAATCACATGAGAGAAGTCAGAAATTTAAAATAATTAGATGAGCAATCATTATTAATAACATAATATTTTTAATTATGTTTGATTTCAGCATAAATTAACTTTGTAACTTGTGTATCATTTACAGCACAGATTCTGGGACATTTTCTTTGTATTGGTTGAATTAATTCTCTTTAATAGTGGTAAAGTTAATTTATGTTGACGTGTCCAATAGTTTCATTTAGTGTTTATGTAAATGTTTTTACGTTGTGATTTTTTACAGGAAGTGTTTTATTTTGTTTAGAATAAGTAAATTAGTGTATTGAGAGACATTGTGTGTGGTGTTAAGATATTTAGGTGTTATTACATTGTGGGAATCTGAAACTTAGGTGTTGTGTGAATAGATTAGAACGGCTTTTTGACGCTTGCAGGAAGGTTAGTTACGTTAGTAAATAACAGAGAAAGATAATGCCTCCCAAGATGAATCCGCAAATTCCCGAATAGGTGTCCCAGGCGATAGGAGAATTATCATCTAGGATGGTAGCGCAAGAGGCCATCTTGGCCCAATTTAGAGAACAGATTGTATCAGTCGCAGCCAGTTCCGCGACGCCCTCCGTAGCGACGCCCCCACCTCCGAGCTAGACTCCGTTAGTGGAGCAGCTCTGATAGACCAAATTCCCCCATGGGACGGAATTTCCCCGAGCATGTCGATAGAAGCGTTTCTAGATATGATACATACATTGGGCACTATTAATCGATGGACAAATGAAATAAAGGTTATAATTTTAAAAACAAAATTAACAGGGGATGCTAGGGCCTTTTTAGAGGCCGATGCAAGATTAATCCACGCGGATTACGATACCTTGGCTAGACGACTCAAGGAACGGTTCTCCACCAGCGATACCGAGAGGTACGCCAGGAAATTAGCCGAAGTAAAGCAAGGAGGGGAAGAACCGCTTCGGCGATTTGCCGATAGATGTATGCATTTAGGACGTTTGTCAACCCCCCATAAATCAGATCCAGTGGCTCAGACAACGGTAATAGAGGAGGCTGAAAGTAGAACCTTACTAGCTTTCCTTAGGGGAATAAATGGGCGGATGCGAAGATATCTTAAATTATCTTCCCCGGCCACCCTAGAGGAAGCAGTGGCAAATAGCCTAAAATGGGGAGACGTGGACCTAGAGGAAACACAGGCGCCCCCGACGCCGAGGCGCATAAATATCAACACGATGTCGATTTAGGGTCAAAACCCGAGGGACATAATAAACTACCCTCCCCCACGGGATAGTCCATCCCAAGGCCCCTCAGGGAAAACAGGTCAACTATCCTGTACAGAGAGGCACTAATATGCAAACTACTTTGCTAAGCCCGGACATACGGTATTCGATTGTCGAACCTATGCCGCCCAACAGGAGAGGGCCCCCAATGAATATATTTTACTCGAATCTGGTTCCCTTAGATATGAACGGGCACCGTTTTCGACCACATGTGCCCCCACGGAATTCAGGGGTCCAATCCAGTAGGTGAATTCCAGTAATAGACCCCACCTCACCCCTCCCGACGAAATAGCAGGGAGTGTTATGACTGCCACCAGACCGGACACTTTTCCCGGGAATGCCCGCGTAAGAGGGAGAACCCAAACGCGAATCGTTCGGTGACCCAGACCCAATCATCGAACCCAGCACCCCGGAGAAACTAGGGATATTTAGGGTCTACACTACCACCAGGGATTTACTAGTCACCGTCAAGGATCGAAGGGAAGGATCGAACCTTTCTCATAGATTCTGGAGCAAGTGTCTCAATAATCAAACCAGGGATTAGTACATCGGAAATTTCAACAACCCTAGAAAACGTCTATGATATGTCTGGAAAACGGATAGAGTTGACGGGTACCCAACTAATTACTTTCGAGTTGGAGGACAGTATCTATAAAGGGAAATTCCTGGTTTCACATCTATCATGGGAATTTGATGGACTATTTGGGCTAGATATGCTGAATACCCTAAAGGCAGACATCAATATGGAAGACCAATTCGTAAAACTAGGAAATAAAATTTATCCCCTACAAGGTCATAACCCTCAGGAGGACTGCACGGTGGAGATGGAGATGGGATGTTCGAGGGCGACTGATCACCGTCAATTGGATATCTCGCCTAGCTCTCTCTCGGACCATACCTCAGAGATTAATGGCCGTGGATGGGAAATCGTGACACAAGGAAAAAATTGAAATTGCCCCCAGGACTATCCAATGTATTTTAGGGCGAATTAAGACCGATAACACCCACAGCCTGCCACTGGAGATATTAGTAGAGCCTAGGATGGATTTAGGCACGGATAAGGAACAGTTATATTTCGGACGAACTCTTACACCTGCTTTTTATATGCACAAGAAGCGTTGCGTAAAATTAGGGCCCAATTCAAAACCACGAGAACCGCACCGATACTGCTTAATAGAAATAGCGAACACTAGCAACGAACGGAAGACGATAGGCGCCGGTAAAACGATAGGCATCGGAGAATTGATAATAAAGGAAAATACAAACATTAAGGTAAATACAGAAAGGAAAGACTTAGGAAATACGGAAACAAAACTAGATAAATCGAAGGAATCGATAGTATATAACGGCACCCGGGTGACAGTAGGGGAGTTGAGCAAGATACGAACCACGTCACGGGTAATCGGATTAAATCCACCCCCACTGACGGAGAGAGGGTTTGGTGAGGCCACCTTAGAGGGTGTGTCAGGAAGGGCCAGAGCCACTAGTGACGGATTACATTATTCGCCATCTATGTCGCTGCCCGGTCCTCTCGCTGGCTCATCCGGCTTATCACAGGAAAATTCTGGAGTAACAGACTCAGGGGGTGTGTCAGGAAGGGCCAGGGCCACTAGTGACGGATTACATTATTCGCCATCTATGTCGCTGCCCGGTCCTCTCGCTGGCTCATCCGGCTTATCACAGGAAAATTCTGGAGTAACAGACTCAGGGGGTGTGTCAGGAAGGGCCAGGGCCACTAGTGACGGATTACATTATTCGCCATCTATGTCGCTGCCCGGTCCTGTCGCTGGCTCACCCGGCACTAATAGCGAAGCAGGAAGCACGGCTAGGGGGGCAGGCATGACTAGGGCCACCGTCGGTATAAAGGGAAACGTCGCTATTCCCATGCCTTCGAGGCCGCCGCCCAGTCAGGGTTCTGAGACCTCCCCAGAAGTTCAGGATGGCAAGAAAGATGCCACCGGAGTAAAAAGGAGATATCGAATAAGCAAGGACAAGCGAAATCGGGCCTACCTTGAGGAGAGATTGGAACAGATAAGAAAAACTAGAGCTGCTAGAAGGGAGACGTCCCTAGAGAAAATAGAGAAAATCGGTCGGAACGTAGAACATACAGGTGTAAGGAAGATAGACAAACGTAACATAGAAGCTTGTGAAGAAAATCCACAAAGTCAACGCGATGAGGAAAACCAGGAGGTAAATCGCGTATTATTTAATTATCACTATAGGTCCGGGAGTTGTTCTAGCCAAGAGCGATTAGATCATCATACGGAGTATGAAAGAGAAACTGAATACCACGAACGAGACTTAGAAAATTTTGAGCAGGTAGACGAGATTAAATCTGAACTCGCTGAGAAAGTGAATCACTTATACCCGAATGAAAGGGAAAGTATCCTGCCAGTATTATTAGATAATGCTGATTTATTTTTGTATGAAAAATGAGGTGTGTTACCTTGTACTGACATGGGATACCATGAGATAAATACAGGCAATGCCCTACCTATCAGAAAAAACCCATATCCAGTCCCCTACGCCCTAAGGGACGAATTGAAAAAGAAATTAGATACGTTAGAAGACCAGGGGGTAATCACTCCAGCAGTTACGCAATGGACTGCTCCGGTGATATTAGTAAAGAAAAAGCAACTAAACCCAGACGGGACACCAAAAATGCGTTTAGTTGCCGACTATCGGGCTTTAAATAACGTCACACTGCTCCCGAATTATCCCATTCCAGACCTGAGAGCAAACCTTGCCATGCTATCAGGAAAGATGTATTTCACTATCCTAGATGTTGAGAGTGCTTATTATAACATTCCCATTAAACCCGAGGATAGCGAAAAACTGGGATAATCACTCCATTCGGGACTTATAAGTTTAACCGACTGGCTCAAGGCCTATGCGGAGCTCCCATGACATGGAGTCGAATACTTGACAAAGTGCTCATGGGAATGGGAGACTTAAAGCCCCTAGTGTATTTGGACGACATACTCATAGCCTCCCCGTCAGCGGAAACACACGTCCTTCAACTAACTAAAGTTTTTGAAAGGATACGCGCAGCAAAATTTAAATTAAGCCGTGACAAGTGTGAGTTCGCGAAATCAGAAGTCGCCTACTTGGGACATATTGTAGGAAGAGAGGGCATACGACCAAACCCAGACAAAATAAAAAGTATAGAGAATTTCCCTAGACCAAAGACCGTGAAAGGAATTAGAGCTTTTTTAGGCCTTGTAGGCTTTTATAGAACTTTCATTCCGGATTTCGCCCACACTAGCGTACCACTAACGGAGCTAACACGAAAGAACATGAAGTTCGTGTGGGGTGATCGACAGCAATCAGCTTTCGATTCCCTCCGCACTGCCTTAATGACTCACGCGATATTACATCATTCCCGACTTTAATAAGACGTTCTACCTTAGCACAGATGCGTCAGACACGGCGATTAGTGCTATTCTTTGGCAACAGGAAGGAGACGCCGAGCGACCCATAAGTTTCTGGAGTAGGGCTTAAACCCTGCAGAAAGAAACTATACTACCACCCACAAGGAGCTAGCCGCAGTCGTATACGGAATCAGGGCACACCGATGTTATTTATATGGTGTCCGATTCACTGTAGTGACTGATCACAATGCGCTAGTCTGGTTAAAAGTAACCCGTGACCATGGGTCCAGTAGATTAACCCGATGGGCTACCGCTCTAAGTGACTATGACTTTAACATAGTACATAAGCCCGTGAGATTGCACACGAACGCAGATGTATTATCCCGATACGTGGGTCTTATTCAGACAGGCGAGGCGGACCTATCTCTAACTAGGGAAAATATTAAAGCCCATCAGGCTGCCGATTTCTTTTGCAATACGGAAATCGAAAAGGTCCAGAAGGGAAAACCGAGTAAGCTCCTCCTGGATGACGAGGGTCTGGCCTATTGGCATGATAAGGACTCACATCTTCTAGTCATCCCGAAAACGCTAGTCGAGCCCACACTCAGGACTCACCATGACCTCGTGACGTCAGGACACCAGGGCGAAAATCGAACCCTGGCCCTCCTAAAAGGGAAATACTATTGGGATGGGGATGTCCAAGGACGTGAAGGAATACATAAAGAAATGCAGGTCATGTGCCGTTATGAAACGTGGAGACTTGGCTCCGGCGCCCCTAGGGGATTTGCCGGAGGCTAACTCCCCGTTTCACATAACATCCATTGATTTATGTGGGCCATATCCGACCACGCCTCGAGGAAATAGATACCTCCTCACCTACATCTGCCATTTTACTAGATGGCCGGAGGCAATTCCGATACCGTCACAAGACGCCGAGACAGTGGCGCACGCACTTATGACTCATGTTTTTACACGTTTCGGGTGTCCAAAGATTCTGACGTCAGACAGAGGGACACAATTCTTATCTGACTTATTTAAACAAATGAGTAAGATGCTGGGGATAAAAGGATTTTATCCACCGCTTATCATCCCATGTCCCAAGGAAAAATCGAGCGTTTCCATCACGGGATGAATCAGACGATGAGTCATTACGTAAACGAAAAGCAGTCTGACTGGGATCAGTATATCGACTATAGCTTAATGGCGGCGCGAAGTTTTCCACACTCTGTCACTGGCTATTCACCACACTTCTTATTATTTGGACGCGAGATGTCCGCCCCCACGATAGATGATCTGACCGCAAGAATTAGACAAAATAGGAATCCAGCACCCGACACAGCTAACTGGCACGTGGTAGAGTTGGCAAAAGCATTAAAGGACGCCCACACAACGGTTAGGAAAAAGAACCAGGAAGGGCGAGAAAGACAAAAGAAATATTATAATCGCGGGAAAAGATTACGAGAATTCGAAGTAGGTTCCTGGATACTGTTGAAAAACATGACGATAGGTTCCAAGGGTTGTAAAAAGTTTTCCCCTCAATACTCGGGGCCCTATCAAATAACCCGTCGAATGAGTGACCTTAATTATGTGATTTCGAAAGAAGACCAGACAGAGATAACAGTAAACGTGAACCGAATGAAGAAAATATACTACGACCCTACGACCCCACCATCAAATCCTCCCACCCCTAACCTAGGAGTCGAGGCAAAATCCCGCAGAAAACCACTCCCGACACTTCCCCCAACAACGGAACCCAATCACCCCGTCTCTCAAACTGATGGAGGCGACGCGGACTCGGAGTCATCCGAGATCGACATTCCCGATCCCAAAGACCCTCCTTGGGTACCCAATCGACCCATACCGATAGTCCCTATACCAAATATACCCCTGACTCCGCAAGTGACAACCCTAGCAGAGGTTGTAGTGGAAGGGTTGACCAGAACGTCAGACTCCGAGGACGAACCGTTCGTAGGATTTGACGTTAAGCCCAGGGAACCAGAAGCTGAACAAAACACCCAGGGTAGGTACTCGTTAAGACAACGTCCCGTGCGAAGACCAGCCCGACTGTGCCCACCTCTTTTTGCTTACAGTGGTGAGCCTATTGGCCGCGATGGCGAGCCTCCTGATCACACCAGGAGCGGGGCAGGAACACGGACCACCCCTGGATAAAGGAATAGTTTTCCTGTATGAAAAGGACATATTGATATCGGGCAGCTTCTGGAACATTGTTTTCTCACTCGACGTACAGCACTACCAGGATTTCAGTAACCGAGTGGAAGTACAACTCCGTAATATTGTGACTTCTAAAACTATATTACAAAAAATAGGGAACATTACCTTACCAGAGGTGCGACAGATATCCGTTGCGTTAACCTCTGTGCGCGAACGGATAATGACCCTGAATCACCTCCTGGCCCCCAGTAGGGATAGACGAGGACTATTAGACGTAGGCGGGAAAATACTAAATTTCTTGTTCGGAGTAGCCACAGACGAGGACCTAACCTCAGTACATGACGTGGTAGAAAAACTACGGGAGGACGACAAAATGTTAATACATAGTGCAAATGACCAGATTTCGTACCTACAGGACTTGGACCAGAGAGTAAAGAATAACACCGAGATCATAGCCGGACTTTTAGACGCGGTGGACCAGATATATTTAGGGAATATGGAATTCCAACAATCTATGAACGCCCGTTCCCAACAAATTGCTCGGGACTTATCGCAATACGAAGAAGTGAGTACCGATTTTCGAGAGCTAGAGTTCCTAGCCGTGCAATTGCAACAGGACATATTACGGATACAGGAAGGTTTAGATGTAGTAGCCACCGGACGACTGGCCCCTGCATTAATTTCCCCTAACAAATTGTGCGAAGTTTTAAGGCAAATATCGCCCATGGTGCCGGAGGGAAAGTCTCTCTTAATCGAACCATCACATGAAAATATGTATTTATATTACGATGCGATAGAGACTCGTGCTTACGCCACAACTACTGATATACAGATTGTCGCCCGAGTGCCCTTGAAAGGCACTGACCTTCTAATGAACTTGTACGCGGCACACCCCCTACCAGTGTATCAAGACTCTTTAGAAAGTTTTATACAATTGGAGGGAGAGTCAAAATATATTGCGGTTTCTTCTACTAATCAGTTTTACGCCCTATTGGATCACCCTACGATTGGGTCCTGCCACCGCGCGATAATTACCATTTGTTCGGTGTCCCAACCCTTATATCACCAACATTACCCATCATGTCTGAGCGCCCTTTACTACAATAAGGTAGGGGAAGCGCATAGACTATGCAACAAAATCATTTTGCCGAAGGACTTTCCTCCAGTGTGGATCCAGCATCCTAAGCAGAATAGCTGGATATATTCGGTGAACAAACCGACTAAGATTACTACTAGTTGCCCATCTTCCGATGGCTCAATAAAAATCTCCAGAGTTATAGAGCACACGGGGATTTTCCAACAAGAGTCCGAGTGTCGGATTTATACCGAGGATTTCGCCCTAATTCCAAGAACCTTGCGGCGGACCGAAGTAGTATTATCTCAACTACCTTATCTTGTACCCGAGCTACCCACACTCCTTTCGGAAGACCAAGAAACTATACTGAATACGTCACAATCCGAGATACCTAGAGTATTGAGTAAGCTGCACAAACAATTGCAAACCATACCCACGACTCAGAATGGCAGGCCGAATTTACAACATTTAATAAGTCACCTCGAAGGTGCCGAAAAGCAAAAGGAAACCCAGATTTGGTTATAGGTAATTTCCAGTGTTTTGATCACCGTGATTCTAATCATGCTTGCTACCCATCCATGGTGCAAGTTCATGCGACACAAATGTTGGTCTAGAGGTAACAGAGGTCAGGCCCCAGCACGTCCACCCGTACCTAGGATACCCATTTTACCGCCCCCGGCGCCACTAAACACACGCCCCCCAATAGCTATTACTGAACTACCCACAGGCAATGCCAGTGGAATCAATGAGGAAAACGATGAGGAAGCACACGTAACACTACTACCACAGACAAATAGGGCTTACCTGTATCCGGCAAACACCCTAAATAGCTGGAGACAAAACACTAAATAAACAAACCTTGATAAAATGAGACAAACATAAGACATACATAAATAAATGCACTGGTAACTGAAAACAAAATCAATCAACTAAAATTAAAGAAGACAAGGAAATAAAATGGCTAGACTGATCCCTTGGTTAGGCGTTGACTGAACCACAATTACAAAATAAACAAGGAAACTATCGTCATGAACAAGCAGATAAATTTACAATTTTTAATAAGAACTAACATGCTCATGGAATTTCCGGCCCCAATAAATTAGCTTAAAATAAACTGAGTACTAGAGATGACTTATAAGATAATATGGTTAGGTAAACAGAGGGACAATTATATGAAGGGAGATAAATTGTATGAAAATATGGTTAAGGGATTAGAGGTGAACCCAATGCTATGGCAGGTATAGATTTAAACGGGGAGAAACCGGGTGAACACAACATAAGGGGAAACAAAAGGAAAATAAAAACATAGACCACACACATGTCAAAATAAAAGGGACTGGGAAAAGAGTATTAAAACTCAGGTCCCCTGGAAGGAAGGCGACCGAACGTCAGGTTGAGAATAACTTAGATAGAATTTTTCTTTGATTCACATAATTTAGTTAACGCCCCCTATGATATGGAGTTTGCTATCAATACTGGCGAGCGTATTATGGTATAGCTCGGTTATAAGATGAGACGTGTTCCTCTTGCTCAATGTTAATAAAACAAATCTTAAATCATAAGCTAATCAGGGATTAGAAATTGAAACATCCCAGAAATAAACAACCTGACGGGCGATCACCTCTGGACACTAGGTGATAAGACAAATTATGTTCCAAGCTAACCGAGGGGTGACATAACTAAAAATGTAAATAAATCTAGGGTTGCTCATCTACAACATAAGCTACTTTAGGGAACTGGTACCAACAACTTCCAGTAAATTAATTCCCAAAGAAAATCACACCCGAGCAGAATATCATGTCCAAATCCTACTTGCTATGTTCACCTGGAACTAAATTGCAAATATACTAAAGGAAGTAAATGGGTATCAATATTACCCATAAGTTTTAACCGTCTACCACCCATAAGTTTTAACTGTCTACCGCCCATAAGTTTTAACTGTCTACCAAATCTCTAAAACATACACGAGAGTTTCAGCGCCACAACCAGCATCACCCCCGGACCGGCGATTCATCCCGGCTGGACCAGAGTGGAGTCAATACCAGGCGTCTCAGAGACTGCACAGGTCTAACCAGCAACATGGGGACTGCCAGGGCCACCGGTCCCGCTACACACATCTCCGGATAAAGGCCATTACCAGGATAAGGGTCCAGCTGATTCAACAACATAACCAACCCAGCAACAAAAACTCACTATCTCCACAGTCAACCCTAACCTCTAATCCAAACTACCCAATGATTCACCTAACTGCTGAGCATCCTAGCAACACAACGCTTTATGAAGAAATTTCATCCAACCCATCCTGAAATTGTCCTATGGACCTACCTGGGTGTGGAACGCGGACCCTCATAATCAAATAACATGGTAAGGCCTACCGTGAATTACGAGCCGGCACATGTGGCACTTCCCGGCATCTCATCAGCACATGGACGGTGGTGGACTCGAACCCTGGCCCTTGGGCACAACACTAGCCTCCGGCAAGGACCAAATTAAGTGCTAAGAACATAAATATTACAGGTCTACTAGTGGACAGCTTCAAATAAATAGTCAATAAATTTTGTTTAAACGTGTGAACGACCGTCAAATATTACAGGTCTACAGTAAATGAATTTTTGTTTAAACGAGTAAACATAGTGGCTACAAAAACACATAATTAAATAAATAAATATGCAAACTGTGAAATCAAGGAAGACGAAGAGAAAAGACTAATAGTAATTAAGAATTAGAACAACTAATATTAAAGGCAGATTAGGTCTAAATATGTAAGAACCAAGAGGAAATTTATTCTCGATAGATTCTAAATTTATTCTCGATAGATTCTAAATTTATTCTCGATAGATTCTGTAAAGTTTTCCATCCTTTAGGGATGTTTAATCGCGATGAGGCAAGGCATTTCGATTACAAAAATTCAAAAACATAATCGGCATGTTTAACATCGAATAAGTTTCGTCTAAGTTATTTAAGTTTAACATAAAATAAATGTAACTCACCTGGAAGTTATGTAAAAGAGACACGTGGTCCCACACGGCTTGACGCATCATCGAAAACTAACAGTATACGTGGTAACAGGAAGAGACGCGAGGGAAGGGGATAGGCAACATAACAAAAAAAAATCCCAGACAGGGCGTCAAAATTACCAAGGACCAAACTCATATAAAACCCTCCCGCGGCAGCATCGAAATTAAGAATTTATTGTCGTTTCTCTAAGTAAGGCAACAACAGACGTGAAGATTCATGGAAATTAGGCAAGCATACCAGTTAAAATTTGGAAGGTGACGAGCCCTTCTCTAGTAATTGTGATGCCCCGCCATTAGGAATCCCCTCTTTCACGTTATGATGGTTTATTGGCCTTAAAACTCCGAATATCGGAACACTATAAAGTTCGGATCAACTATGTAAATGTAGGCCCGCGTCAGACCTCGACGCAGGGCCTCAGGTAAACTCTCATCCACCGGCACATGGTCCGGCATGACAAAGGTTCGACGATCACCGTCTACTACCACCGTCGTCATCCACCGTGCCGAATGGCGACGGAGCCGGACCACCTCGAGTTCTCGATGATCCGGTAACTCCGCTATCGACACCAGATTTCCTGCTACACATCAGGAAATTGCACATTAATAATCATAAATAAGAACAAAAAAAACAAAAAAAATAGATACCTTATCAGGAAGATACTCACCAGACGACATTGTGATAGAAAAACAGAGGTCGCATTTAAGCTCTACACCACTTTATATACACCCTCCCGAGAACACATGACGTAGGCATGTTAAACACAGATGACTAATTGTTGGGTAGTCAGACTGACGGATATGCGAATTCCAAAATTCTGGAAACTCGCCCTTAAGATAGAGAATAACCGACGGTTTTACAAACCTATGGTTATGTCTGGGGGGGGAGGAAATATTATAAATGCATCAGGGCATAACTGCAGATTCCGTAAAAATAACGATAAAAAAGACAGAGACCGAGGCGAGATATACTGATGTTTTATATCAAAAGATAGGGGGAAAAATAATCTACCTTAAAAATATAATTATTTTTCATTCGTTCCATACAAGGGCTGTTAAGAAGTAAAAAACGAGTAAAATGCGTGATATCCGGAACATATTGGTAAATTCGGTCACAACAACAACAGATGTGGGCCAAAAGATATCAACATGTTGATGGGAAAAACAAAGATTTCCATTTTGACCTGACGAAAGTCTCGAACCATCGTATGTAGGGTAAAAGTGAGAGGCGAATGTAGGGTAGAAGTGAAGGGGGCTGATGAAATTTCCACATGGAAAGCAAACTTTCCACCCGAGATTTTCCCCCAAAAATCAAGGGCAGTTCAGCAAAATATATACTCGCGACTTGTAGGAAAACAGGCAGACAGAAGGCAGCTTTTGGAACGATCTTGGACGGACATGATTTCGAACCTCGGGTTGTGTCAGTATATTTGCGATTTATATTAAGTTCCAGGTTGGACAGATTAACTTGTTGAAAAAAATCAACTTTGCTAAATAAATAACTTTTAAATATTTGAATAAAGTAAGATTTAACAATATATACCTTAAATTCGCTTTGAGTTAACTTGAATACATTTATACATTAAACAAATATATAACTAGAATAATTTAGGATTTTATTGAGATCTTAGTTGAAAGCTTTAAATTGAATAAATAAGAATAGATCTTTAACAATCAAGTCGAAGGAAGGACTTCAACCTTACGGCGACATACGCCGCAAATTCTGAGTTCTCTCATGATTTAACATAGCTATATAAGTAAATTCGCGTCATAAAATAACAATATTACTTTGTATATAAGACTATAATTACGAGTATTTTTATGTATCCTTATTTAGTAAGAGTTCATATCCATATATTTATGAAATAAAGTTGGTAATGTTGGGTTACGTGTGGAATTTAGAACGGTACCTGCATACCTTCCATAAATAAAAGCAGACCTTGAAAGATCCCTAACCTTGATAATAGCTGAACGTCTTCTACCGCCAGCAGATAGACGATTCTCCAACACCATTGCCTTACTACTCTAACAGCGTAGAATACGTTTTACATAAAAAAAACCTTGCCTTTTGAGCTAACCTCGCTACCTATAACCTTTCCTATAAGGGTTGTAATACAGAGTTAAGGCTTTAAGGTCTTGTCTACCATTCAACGAGGTTAAAAATATATACAAAAATTAATCTTTCATCTAAATTACAATAAACATAAATATTCATGGTAGGCTTGCAATATAATTATTAATATGTAAAATATTTTGATTTGATCAAGATTTAAGGATTGAATCATTAAATATACAAGATAGAAAAGTCAGAAAAGATATTATTATTGACATAAAATAAATTTAGTTGTCGAGAAAAATTAATTATTGAACAACATGTATTTGTACATGCGTGACTTAAAAGTGTCAAATGTGCGGCAATTTTGATATCTTGAGAAATATAATACCAGGAGCGGACAGAGGGTACTGTGAAAGAAGTACGTAGAATAAGAGGAAATGCTATGTAGAGGGATTGTTAGCAAATTGCTATATTGTGACCTATTGTCAATACATCCGGAAATCACTTTTCCAATGACTGTAAAGGGGAAAAACTCGCTACAGTCATTCTTTGAAATTGAATGAATATTTTATAGATACTAGAATTTAATTTCAATAGAATTTTATGGAATTATTTATAGAATAGTCCAGATATCAAGAATGGTACCCTGGAAGAACGAAGAAGAAACTTAAATCATGTAATGAACCGGTAATAAATACTTTCCTTTTTGTAATCCTCCTTCAGAAATAGTCCACTATAATAATGACAATTTTGAAGCACATTTTTAAAGCTAAAATAAGTTCCGTAGATTTGGACATGTATCCTAGGATTTCGTCCCCTAGCTGTAAAGGATGTTTAAAGATGAGATCCTCTTGTAACATGGGTGAGGAGACAAAAATTGTGAGAGGAAACCTGAGTTCGGAAACATGGAATATAACGTTATTATATTGCTGCTTCGTGGTTGGTTAATAATAAAAGCAATGACAAATTAATTAAGCAACACGATACAAGCACAGCATTCAAATGTAAACAGAAAAATACATAAAAACTCAAATATTGTTCTACAAATTAACTGTTCATTTGATCCATCACTTTAAAATATGTGATAGAATCTCAACTGTAAAGATTTGTACCGAATCACATCCCTTATGGGACCTAATATTACCCTTAATATCCTATTATTTCTAGTTTGTTTTCTTGCCTCCATATCTTACGCCCGTGCAGTTGCAGAGAAAATGTTATTAATTTTTAAATATGAATCAAACCCCTCTTCTTAATTTTATTTTATTTATCTTAATTGCATTCCATTCCACATCTCGCCTTAAAGATACTTTCACGTCCCATTCGCCACTACGGTGACACGACTGTCGGGAGAGGGATTTAACTATGGATCACACACATACTTTGTTACCACACAGGATATGGAGTGTCTCAGCTAGATGTCAGGACCTTCTCGGAGAGAATACAATATTAAGACGAAACACACCATTCACACACATTTATAATAATCATAGCGAAATGATAATGATGATTATGATGGCCACACGATGTTCGGGAACCTATTGAGTCTTGAAGTTTCCTGAAATTTATCTCACAGGCGTAGAAAAAAAAGACTCTGGAAACTTGTCCCGACCAGGGATGTAATCAAGGCCACTGCGTGACGCTACCCCGAGACCACAGCGATGGAGATCTTTTTTTAACACTTAAATGTATTCACAATTTAATAATGATAACTGCTACAAACTGGGAATGGATATTTTACAATAAACGAGGTTTTTTTAACAGTTCAATTACCGACAACCTGCAGGTAGTATACTACGGTGTAATTTTTAATTATATTATATTACATATTGATATTAGTTTGCACTTTATAGCGTTTGAACTAATTTTCATTTTCTTTGAGAAAGTATTAATTCTTATATTATTTTTATTTTTAGCGTCTCGATTGAGCTATAATTCCCGATTTAATTAACTAATTACCTTCTTCGTGATACAATCGTAAAACATGTAGTCAATATATCCAATTCACTAATAAAAAATAAAAGTTTCAACAAGTTTCAACAGCGAAGCTGTCATTTTCAAGACTCCATATTTTATAATTTCTAAGTTAAGATGAATATTTATTATAACAAGAAGGCCATTTTGTTACTACGAAATAACTTTGAATTCAGACCTACCTTCATAACACAGTATTGTATGGTACGCCTCAAGACGTTCCTCCAAATTTATCCAATGTTACATTTAATTCAAGAATAAACTGTGTCTCGCTTCCTTCCATTCTTAAATTGCAATCTGACGCCATTAGTCCTGAAATCGTGAGTCAAGGTTACTTAAAATAAAAAAAGGGCACATGTCCATCAATTGCTGCCCTATTCTGGAGATAGTGTTTTATTAACTACTCTGTCTGACTTGATGTTACATACCTTTGCTGAAATATGGTCCTCGCAATTCGAAGCAAATTGCATTAACATTAAGGCGTGCATTTTTTAAAGATTGACGGATGTTCTCTGCATAAACTCTTCATCCGACATAGTTGAAGGTAGCGTAAAAATACAAAGAAGAAAATAACGCAATAAGACACAACGAATACTCTTTGAAACAAACGTGCAGACCAAAATATTTGCGATACATGTTTATATTTACTTGCAATACGCTTATATTTTATAAAATAGCTCAAAACGTCGTTTAAGAACAATCCATTTGCCTTAATTAAATATCGGCTTCAAAATAAAAACCAAACAAGTACATAAACGATGTATCTCGCATAAATTGTATGCGTATAGTGACGTCACGGCGATGCTCGGAAGTCTTCGTTTCACGCTCGTTCCGTAATAGGTAGGCTAATTGCATTTTCTTTTCTTTTCCTTTTTTTATGCATTTTTGAAATATAATTAAAGAAATAAACTATTTGACAAATAGACATGAAATCCTCATACACCACATTTAATTGTAATAACATTTGCAATGATGTAAAATTTTCATAAATTTTACAGCAATGTATTATTTACATAAATTTGTGTTATTGTACGGAACCTTATTACTATTATATTAAGGTATACAATAATTAAGGTCTGATATATTGTTAGATTTAAAAGGTTTAAGAAATACCTATAGGACGAATCATTTTTTTAGAATAATAATAATTATTTTAACTGGATGGCGAAGAGAGAATTTCCACAATAAGAACCTCAGGTTATTAAATGAGAAGAGAGATATGAACAAGGGTTAATTGAAATTATTTATCTGTTAGGAAGAAAGAATAACATTTTAGTTGTAACTTTTGTTAAACTCTATTATATAATTATATTGTATATAATATTATATGACTAATATAAAGACAATTTTTCATTTTATTATAATACTAGCTAATACGCGGCATGCGGTGCCATTCCTTAATAAATGTTAATGTGTTTTTACCACCAGCCGTGCGCTGTTATATTCTACTTTTTTTGTGGAGTTTTTTTTAAATGTTCGATTCTATGTACATCAATATGTGTATTTCTGATGGTTTAGGCAGCGTAAGTTATTTATGCGTTAAAATACGGACTTTATTTCACGTTTTTCATGACAAAGAGTGATTTTAGGGGTGAAGTGTTTGAGTATTACAACTCTCTTATAGCCTATGTTCACTCCCGGAATCTACTGAACATTTTTCAAAAAGCCCCATCTCAATCGGATGAGCGGTATGGCGGAGCACGCTTGCCCGGGAATATACTTATCCCGATTTTTTAGGTATAAAAAAACTCAAAGCGCGACAGGCCTAGAAGACTTTTGTCTGAACCAGTCGGCTGTTGCCTCACATTCACATGTGTTAATCACAGAGGTAGACGATCCTCAAGCCGTTATAGTCGCTACTTATTGTAGCTACACAAATGCCTCACTATGCTGTGTGGGAACCGCACTGTGGGCCAGATACCAAATCTAGCTGGAAAAAGTATTTTACTAACTGTCGCCCATTCATCTTTCTTCACTCTAAAATTATTGCCAGATGACTGTTCTTCACTTAACTTCAAAGGAGGGTGGAATTCTAAAATTTATGTAGACAATATAAACATCGGAAGTTGCCGACAGTTAAGAACTCATCTGGTCCGCATCCCAGTTTTGTACCGAGCTGTAGAAATAAATACGTTTTGCATTGCAGTTCAGTGACTTATTCTTCTTATTCTATATGGATACGTTACCTCAAGGTTTGTACTTTTCATTGATATATATTTAACATGTTTCTATACAACCAGATATTGTGTTAAATACACGTGGAATCATATCTTCGAAACACTAAAAAATTTACACAATCGTTTTAATTTAAATTTAGCTACGAAAAAAAACATATCTGAACAGTAGTATAAATTTTAGTTTGAATATAGAGTGATTTACGGACTTCAATTCCCGCATAATAACATGTGTGCAAATTATTGCGTTTTTTGTAATTAGCTTTATTATTAGATGAGGCGGCCGACAGCTGAGGCCTACCTTCGCGCGCAGAGATTAGTTTGATTTATTATGTGAAGAAAAGTGATCGATAGAGGCAATAAGTGAAAATTAGAGTAAGGGAATGTACGGAGAATGTTTTAAAATAGTTTAAAGAAACATTTTTTTAAAGCGATTTTCTAAAACATAGGAAGTTATGCGAGAGAAAACATGTTAGATTTCTACTGAAATATTCTGATTGGCTAAAGTTATATGTAAACTTTCCCGTTATTAAGAATATAGAACACTGATAGTCGTTGGAAAATCCTGTTCCATCTGCTTATGGAATTGTAAGACACAAAATATGTTTAGAAGAGGCTGGAATAAAAACAAAACAAAAAAATCTTATTTCTGCTGAAATATCTGTATTGGGAAAGTTAGCATAACAAATTTGCTTTCGTAGTAGCATTATAGGGTGGATAAAAATATCACAACCTCTCTTTTGACACCTAGTCTCATATATAGTCATATATAGACATATTGATATTTTATTGTGATAAAATACGATGCTTCTTTCCGACATAGAAGATAGGGGAGTTGAGTGGGGTGGTTTGTAATGTTTAATATTATTTTGAAGCTATTTTTTGTGTTGTTCTTTTGAGTAATGTCGTTAAAACATCAGCAGTATGCCGTTTACCATATGACCAAAGTGATATTTCTGTTGAAAAAGAAAGTTCAATGCGAGATAATTCCTGTTTAAGTGAACATTTATTTTATTCCAGCCTCTAGTAAAGTTATTTTGGTTCTCCCAATGCCATAAGCAGATGGAACAGAATTTTCCAACGACTGTCATTGTTCTAAATTAATTCTTCATAACGGGAAAGATAACATCCACTCCTAGCCAATTAGATTACTTCATTAGAATGTTTTTTCTCGTACACAACTCCGTACGTTTGAGAAAATCGTTTTCAAAGAAATATTGATTTTTCATATCATATAAAACATTCTGCTAACATCCCCCATCCCCTAATTTGTTTACTAAATGATAACTTATAGCCTCCATCTAACATTTTTGTCCATATTAAATCAAACAATTATTCTCTGCGCGCAACGGTAGGCCTCATTTGCTGGCTACCTCCTGTAAAGAGAAAGCTAGTTTTAAAAAACGCAATAATTTGCACACATGTTATTATGCGGGAATTAAAGTTCATACATCACTCTGCACTATAACTAAAATTTGTACTACTATTCAGAACTGTTTTCTTTGTAGCTCAATTTGAAACAAGTTGAGTGTGTAAATTTTTTAGTGCATGGAAGGTATGTTTCCACATGTATTTAACATAATATCTGGTTATATAGAAAAACTTTAAATATATCAATAAAATTACAAACCTTGAGGTGAAGTATCCGTATAGAAGAAGAAAAATAGCTCACTGAACTTGAACACACATCGCTAATAACACAACTGGGATATAGACCAGAGGAGTTCTCAACCATCGGTAACTTCCGATGTTTATATTGTCTTCATAAACATTAGAATTGTACCCTCCTTTGCAGATAAGTTAATAATCGTCATATAACAATTATATTAGAGTGAAAAAAAAAAAATTCATGAGGGTGAGTGAAAATAGTTTTTTTCCAGCTTGAATTCATTTCTGGCCCACTGTGCACCGATCCCATACGGACCGAAATTAGATGAGAAAAATTTCTTCCCTCATGGAGGCTCGAACCAGTGTTAAGTCCCGCAATTCTGCGCCAAGACTTCTTGCCTTAACCACTCGGCTACGGCGTGGGACTCTTGGTATCAACGAAAGATAAAAATGGTTATTGTGAGTTATCCGTAAGAGATAAACATATGCTTTGGCGGACTTTTTTGTAGAGCATTTTGAGATATTCATTTCTGTGTACATTATTTTTGTATATTTCTTACGGTTTACGCAGCGTAAGCCATTTAACCGTTCAAAAAGCTACTCTTTCCACATTCGAATTTTACCCTCCTTTGCAGATAAGTTAAGAACCGTTATATAATAATTATATTAGGGTAAAAAGAAAAGGTAAATTGTTGAGGGTGAGTGAAAATAGTAATTTTCCAGCTAGATTTCATTTCTGGCCCACTGTGCACCGGTCCCGTACTGGCCGAAATTCCATGAGAAAAAATGTTTCCCCCATGGAGACTCGAACCAGCGTAAGGTAGTTCTGCGCCAAGATTTCTTGGCTTAACCACTCAGCTGTGGCGCGGAATTCTCGTTTTCAATAATACATATGAAAGGTTCACTCGATTGGGTATTATTCTCTTGGTATCAATTAAAGACAAAAAAGGTTATTGTGATTTATCCGTAAGAGATAAACATATGCTGCCCCAGGCTTTTTTGTAGAACTTGTTGAGATATTCAATTCTGTGTACATTAGGTTTGTGTATTTCTTATGGTTTAGGCAGCGTAAGCCATTAAAGAGTCTAAAGAGCTACTTTTTTCACATTAGAATTGGACCCTCCTTTGCTGATAAGTTAGGAACCGTCATATAACAATTATATTAGAGTGAAAAAAAGATAAATTCATAAGGGTGAGTAAAAATAGCATTTTTCAGCTAGATTTCATTTCTGGCCTACTGTGCACCGGTACCATACAAGCCGAAGTTCCATGAGAAAAAACGTTTCCCCATGGAGACTCGAACCAGCGTAAATCCCGTAGTTATGCGCCAAGACCTCTTGCCTTAACCACTCGGCTACGGCGCGGGACGCTTTTTATCAATTATAAAGATGAAAGGTTCACCCGAATGGGTATTATTCTTTTGGTATCAATGAAAGACAAAAATGGATATTGTGAGTTATCCGTAAGAGATATACATATGCTGTCGCGGACTTTTTTGTAGAGCTTTTTGAGATATTCAATTCTGTGTACGTTAATTTTGTGTATTTGTTATGGTTTAGGCAGCGCATGCCATTTAAGAGTCCAAATAGCTACTTTACACTATAAAGGGCTATTTTTAAGGGTGTAGAAGTTGAGTATGACAACTCTCTTATAGCCTATGTTCATCCCGGAAATATCTGCACATTTTGGAAAACATCCCATCACAATCGGTTCAACGGTATGGCCGCCATAAAGTACGAACAAACAAACAAACAAACAATTTTTATATATGAGATAATTCACACGCTTCTCTTCAAGTAATCCATCTAAAAGCTAAAGGGACATTGGATACAAAGTGGTAAATAATAATACGCTTGTCACACTACTAATTAACTACATTTTATAATAACTAACTACCGTAATAATTATATGAAAGTAATGAGGAAATCCAATCTACTGTTATGATACGTGATCACTGCAAAGTTATAGATTAATGTAATGTGGTAACTTAACAATCAGGTGGCTTTGAAGCTAGGGCGGCCGCCATAACATTTAATTAACAGAATAAATTATATCTGCATTGATACCGGGTTAAAATCGGGAAAAATTATGAGACAACGAATGAAGGCTGTAGTTTATCAACCATATTAATTAACCTTTATTTAGACGATATGCTGAGTGAGTGGAATCAACGAGTACGGGTAAAACAAGTATCGAGAGGAATAAATGCTAACAGAAACAAATACATCAACACACTGCTGTTTGCACTTGTCCAAGTTCTAATTGCAGTATCTGAAGGCGAGAGCATATAAACACTAAGCTAAGTGACAGAAGCATATAATTGCAATATTTCAACATCTAAAACTGAGATAATGGCTTTCAGAGTATTGGATCCTGTAAGATCAAACATTGTAATATATAATGTTTTACGTACACAAGTATCACACTTAAATTATCTGGCAAACAATGTATCTTACGATTGCGATAAAGACCTTCAACCTTTCCAGATACCAACAATTAGGCGAACACTTGGAAATGAACGAGAAAGGAATTGTACAAGATTATGGCAGTCCCTACTCTATTATACGGCAGTGAGAACTGCATCTTGAAACAGAAATAAATTAAGAATATTCTATCGACACAAATTACATTTTTACTAGCAATTACGCGATTTACAAGACGAGATCATATGAGGAACGAAACTATAAGAGAAGAGTTAGGAGTAACGCCAAATATACGTCAAATCTATAATTAACAAGAAGCGATGGACTGAAACGCCTGCAACGAATGGGTAACAACAGACTTCCAAGGCAGGCATGCTTAAATGTACAAATCACGAGGGAGAAGAGATCCTGGCATACCAAGAAAGCAATGAAGTATTAAGCCGGAACAGGCCATGGAGCCTATAATGTGATGATGATGATGATGATTGTCAAGTAATTATAATCGGATATATATATATATATATATATATATATATATATTTGATTACGAGTTAGTTTTTACGCCTCTTCACAATTGTCCATTTTCATATATATTATGGTATTCATTTTATTTTATTTTTTTTCAACTATAGCTATGATGCTAGAAATCGGTTTACAAGTAGTAATATTACACATAATGTGAATAGAATATTTGAAATGTGTTTTCTCTTAAGTTCTATCGCCATGCTTCTTTGGGACGTATTCACTTAATCGTTTCGGTGGAACAAAACGTGCATGTTTTCGTAAGTGCAGGAGAGGATAGAGCAATATGACAACGTTTTGACTTTTATAGATTTAACAAGGATAAAACATGTTGCATACAGCGAGAATGTCCACAGGAATGTTTTTTTCTGTGGACAACAAATCCTGTTCAGCTATGATTCAGAAAGAATGTCATTTTCATTCATTATACAATAATAAATAGGCCTATAATATTATATAATAATGATTTATCTATAACCTCGGAACTAACGTCATAAGCTCTTCTCTTCCATTCTACAATAAGCGAAAAATGTATTATATGGAGAAACAAATTAAGAAAATAAAATAGTTCCCCGAACGTCATATTCGCCATGTTTAATATGAATATGCGCGTGTGTGTGTGTGAATGGTGTGTTTCGACTTAATGATCACCCATTTGGGGAAGCCCTCCCTATCATTGTTAGAGCAAAACTATGTATCTGTGTGATTCATAGTTTAAATTCTCTCTCTTCCGGCAAGTCATGTCACGGTAAGATCCGGGTGGCGTGTGGCATGTAAAAATTACTATAAGTTCAGAGGTGAACAGAGTTAATGGAATGAAAAAATAATAAAATTGACTAATTATTAACTAGTAAAAAGTTGTACTAATTAAACAAATTAAAATTAACCAAGAAACATTTGTCCACCGCTGTGGTCTCGAGGTAGCGAGCTGCCTTGTCCCGCAGCGGGCCCGGGTTCGATCCCTGGTCGGGACAGTTTCTCAGGGTGAGGTTTTTATCGGGGCTTTCCTCACCTGTATGACAAATGTCAGGGAAACGTTAAGGCCCAAACGGTCCCCGAAATCATATGGCGATCGGAATCATCATCATTCATATTCACCTTACATTAAACTTAGGATTAGGGGCTCTCCTGGCGCACCACTATCATCATCATCACCATCATATCATCGGGGCAACGTAACCCCGCTTTCCAGGCGCCCCAACCTCTGAAGTGGGTTACATTTACGCCATGCCAGGAGAGAAACCAGGAATGTCGAAAGACAACCTGGGGCATTTGTAAATATATATATATATATATATATATATATATATATATTATTAGAGAAATGAAAGATCTGGAATCATCATGATCATGCGGTATCATGGCAGCTGCCGCCGTCATTCGGAAACAAAACGTCATTCCTCTCTGTCCATCCATTGATCTTCCTCCAATCCTCTGATATTCATGGAATCATCAATTAATCCAATATACCAATTATACGAGAAAGTGATTAATAATTCAATTAGAAATGTTACTTTCCGGTAATTCTTAATGTCGTATGTTAAGTAATTTTATATTCTGGAACTGTATGGTATAGTGATTAGAACAATCCCAGTTTCTGTTTTTTGGGGTGTCAACTGGCAGGTTCTGGTGTCATTGTGCATCAAATTGTGATTAGAAGATAGTTGAATTCGAAAGGATATGCAGCTTGGTGTAGAAATTGGTCACATAGAATAACCTTCAGACAAGTACATTTTTTTAGCGTAGCGACATAAGTTTGCAAGGACCTGGGTAACTCGGGAAGTAAATTGAACACTCTGTTATGGCAGAACATTCAGTGTAGGTCATTTTTATTCGCGTTGTTCACTATTTATCATATGAAAAATTTGTTATATCATGACTAAGAATTAATAGCTCTTACAAATTAGGAGAGGTCACTTTCAAATGCATTCTTGACTGCAGCTTTTTCAAATTGTTTTTTACTCATGTAGAATACACACATATAGTTTCGTCGGACTGCAGTTTCGTCGAATTGAACTTTTATTCTGTTTTACTCGACGAAAAGTTGTTCTTTTCTTATTTCTAATTATGATATATTTAAATAAAAAATACGCATTGGTACGAGAAGATATCGCTCTTTACTGCACCGCACAAACATATTGATGGAAAATAAAACTTAACTTATTTCTAACTAACTCACTGGCACTATCGAAGCCGTAGATTCATGGCCGCGCGGACATAAGCTCTCCATATATTCCTATCCTGAGCTAATGTCTTCCAGTCATTCCCTGTATAATCTACTTCCCTCAAATCGTGATTAATTTTATTCTCCCACCTTATTCTTGATCTACGAACTAGGCATTTTTGTCGCATGTACACATTTAGAAATATACTTACTGAGTTGTAACTCTAACTACAGCAAAACAAACTGCACTATACCGAAGTCAGAGCTGTACTATGAGGGTCAGTAGCTTGGTGTATAAATTATCATAGAGAACAATTTTAGAAGTATAAAATAGCTAAGTTTCAGGGTAGCATTTTATTTAACCAAAAACATATACTAGTCTTAAGAAGTTGCACGTTACTAACATATATTTGATAAGTAATGCCACCAGTGATTTCCAATTTATTTAGACGATTTGGAAATCAAGAGTGGCATTTTTTAGGAGTATTTAACGACTAAAATTAAGCTGTTTACCTACAAATAATTATTTAAATGCATTTATTTTTAAATGTTTATATGTTTAATGTAAACGTCGATGTTTTAAAACAAATGAGAAATGCCTGGTTAAGTGTAATTTGTTCATCACTACAGCGTGATCATACTATGTATTGCCAAATAGGGTCGCAAAAAATAGGATAGAAAAAATGAAACACATCAAACTGTTTATTATAACCAAAGTTATAGGTTATTAATTATTTTTTCGCAAACAACTCAGTAAAATCAGTATTTAAAATGCAATTGTTGAACACACAATAACCAAATGTGTAGGTCAAAGGACTCTGTTAATTATTTGTTATATTCAACGTATTTGTTAGAGAATCAGTCACTGCAAAATAATTCTCTGACCTGTTCAGAATGTTAAATGGAGGGACTTTCTTCATTTTGGTAATCTAAATTCGATAATTATCGAGGTGAAACACGAATGTGATTGGTAGTAAAACAAAATTCATTGCAAAGTGATTGGTCATTGACTCCCATTTGAGGCATAAGTTAAATAGTCACTGAAAAATCCAGAATCACAAATTCTTCACATTGCATAGAAGGTAATAACATATTAAAGTATTTCTATACGTATGTTTTGGGGAATATATATCGATAGACGAAACACAAAAAAAAAAATGTGGATACACCTCTCCAGATCATATACTAACTAAAACAGGGTGGAGGTTACGTTCTCCCAGATCCATCACACCAACAGTTGCCACATTGACAACATATGAGAGAAAATACAAACCAGTTCAGTGCTTTGTCTTTCATATAAATGTACCGTAATGTGAGGTAAAATGCATTGTATTACACTTCATGCCGCTTATATATGCAACTAATAGATCGAAATCTTTACCCTAAGAAAGACCGCGCTCAAGTTTCTAGATGGCTGGGCCTATTATAAAACTTGCGGTAACTCGAATTACCTACCAAAGGAAATCTGGGGCAGCCGGACATTAGAATCATTCAAAATAATTATATACTTATATTTGGTTTAATTTTGTTTTTAATTTTTCCTTCCCGATTAATATGTGACAATTAATTAACTGTTTTAATTAATGTTTATGTTATTGTTGTAATAAAACATGTAACATATATTGTCTTATAATTAACAATTTTTTTTATTAAGAGCCCACCACCATCCCCCTGGGTTCCCTCGAGTTTAATGCCCATATCCCCAAGTAGTAGTAGTAGTACTAGGAGTAGGGCTTTATTAGACAAAAAGTAAGATATTTACAATATTATTTACAAATATGGGTCGCACGGGCAGTAAGCCGTACCTGCTGTTGACAGTCCGTTACAATAAAGTAATAATTGGTACTAGTGTAAAGAAAAATAAACAACAAAAAACGCAATAACATTACAATTACATAAAGAAAACACAATTAAATAATAACACAATAGCATTATACACTAAAAAAACATTAACATTACAATTACATAAAGATAACACAATAATATTACAATTAAATAATAACACACAATAGCATTATACACTAATTAATTTATATGTAATTGTTAAGAATTAATGGTATTTGCATTTTGATCACATAATTATATTTATTCACGAATGAGTGTTGTCCTTATTTTCCGCGTTTTGTCCAGAAATTTACCGAGGTTTATCCAATTTTCTGGATTTACCAATAACTCGTAGCATGCCAATCTTTCCCGATTTGAATTTAGAAATCTTTCCGGTAATAACTGACGTCTCCAAGTATACTCCTGTCCCCAATTACTATCTGCTGTTTTTATTTTGTTGAATTTTTCTAGTTCCATTTTTCGATAATTGTTCTAATACTAATATAATACATTATACAGTTATGTTTACTTATTAACCCCTAACCTACATCTTAAATCTACTACCTAATCTAGTAATATTTACATGGAGTTGTTTAACTTAAGTTTTAAAATTAATACTTAATTTACCAACTTACAACTAACTTATTGCTAGATTACATCTAATCCCTTCTTCTTTGTCTGCGGATGTCCTCTTCTTGGCGTTGAGTAAAGACCCATCTGATGAACTTTCTCACTGCTTGATATGGTTGTTTTTCTGTCTAAAACAGTAGAGGAGGCGGCCAGTTCATATCTCCGTTTAGTACAGCCTCATGTAAATCACTTCGTCTGGCCTCATATTTGATGCATTCGTTCAGGACATGTTGTACAGTGTCCAGCTAAGTAATATCTTATTGGAATACAATTTTCTTCTGACAGGAAATTAAATTGCGAGGGACATCAGCAGATTCTATGGTCTTGATTCATCTTTCGCTAAAGTGTATTATACTATGACGGTACCAGTCTCTGGTTTTTGACGCAAAGAATTCGTTGACACCCATTTCCATTGTTTAATATTTTAAATGTTTTCGTAATTTCACGCAATAAATGAGTCATGGATCGAAACAGATAGTAATCTGAAGGTGCAAGATCAGAACTATATGCTGGATGTAGTAGCAGTTCAATTCCTCCAAATTATAGAATTTTTGTCATGATTGTTCATGCAATGTGGCGCCTGGTCGAGTTTGAATCCAGGACAATCACAATTTCATGAATTCTTTCAATTCGTTAAGAATAAAGATTCACATCGACTGCATGCCCGTTTGGAACAAACTCCCAGTGACACCTTTCAAATTCCATCAGACAACAACTTTACATTGAAAACCAAATTACTTATGACACAAGCTCATATAATGGTGGTGGTTGTATGTACCTGTTTGGGTTTATACTAATAAATTTGACGGGACATTTTCGTTGAAGTATGAGTCACAGTATATAAAAAATATAATATAAAATTCTAAAATGATCTACCTTGTATCATGTACACTCAACTATTAAATTACTTAAATAATTTTAAGTCTTTCAGTACAACTCCCATTCTCAGCAGAAATACCTTTTGATACGGATGGGTTTGGTTTCGAAAGGCCTACGTCTTCTTCTTAAACATAATTTGTAGGATTTTCTTCCTATTTACTTCCAAAATCACTCCTCAGAGGAAGACGTATTGGATGTGCATGCACTGTCTATCCATCTCTTGGCTGGTCTTCCTCTTGTTCTTCTCCCGTCCATTGGTCTATCTTCTTTAGCTCTTTTTGCAAGTCGGTTTTCTTCCATTCTTTCTATATGACCCTTCCAATATTTTTGTTTATCTATAATAAATTTGGTTATTTCTTGAATATGACATTTGTCATATTTCTGTGTTGTTTGTACTTTATCAAATAATGTATTCCCCTGAATAGTTCTTAAGATTTTCAATCCACATGAGCTTATTGTTTGTTTAGTTTGTGTTGTATCAGCCGTAGTTTCTGCTCCATATACGATAACTGGTCGAACTATCGTTTTGTATATGCGGGTTTTGTTTTCTATTGACATATGTTGTTGCGCCAAATTAAATCCTTCAGGGCTACAATTTTTTGAAATTATTTTAATAGTAAAGGAGAATGTATACAAGATTCAAGACTTTATAATTTTATAATATTTATATATGCTGAATTGCAGACCTATATGAATTCTAAATTATATTTTTTCATACTTTTTTAAAATTTCTTATAATGTGTATATTGTATATAATGCAATTGGAGGGTGAGAGAAAAGAAACAGATAAGCTTTTTTTTTCGACATGCAGTTTCAAGTGTCGTTAGATTCGTCTCGAAATATTCTATATTTTAAAAGTGTGAAACACTGTGCAACAATATTGATCATTTCAGCCTTCGGGTTCCACGCTGGGCGAATAGATGACGTTAATATGGAATAATTTAAATTTAGGCACAACTTCGGCACACCACTGTACGTGAGAAAAGTGTACTTGTATTATTTAGAGTGGAGTGTAGTTCGAGTTTATATTTGTGTACTGTAAAGTGAGGGATAATGATGCAAACAAAGTAGAAGGTGAAACCCGATGCCGGCATGTAGCTTGCTATTCCCGAAAAGTACTAAGACTTAAGTGACCCTGCAGACTTAACACCCCGATCCGAAGTACGATTCTCTACCAACATACGACAGACCTCTCAACATATGTGCTGCTGAGGAATCTGTAATTTAATGAAGGATTCTGGTACAAATTGAGTACGCAAGACATATGGCACGAGTGAAGTATGAATGAAAGGTCTTTGTGGGAAACCAGAGGTAAAGCTTCCAGTAGTTAGACCAAAATGAGGTAAGAGAATTACATGAACCTTCATTTTTGAGATATATAAATTGGAAAATATTAGCTCATAATAGAGATGTATGGAGAGTTTATGTTCGTGCGGCCACGAACCTACTGATTCGATTGTGCTAGGTAGTTATGTAGTGCACAATCTAGCCATTAAATTGTACATTACAACACCTCCTGACTCCGAGATTCAAACTTTTTAAATTAAATTAATTTATAATTAAAATTTGAATCACGACGGGTTATCGCACCAGGGACGCTAATTACGAACATGCTAACATCTGAACCAACATGGCGGACAATTTGAAACAGTAAAAAAAAAAAGGGTTTTGTCATGGGTTTACTTATTTTCAAAGTTTAGCAAACAGGTAAATAAACAGTTACGTTATATAATTAAAAGTACTTTTTTTACGCGAAAGTGCGTTATGTCATAGTTACAGCAAGAGCGACCATGATTTAAAGTTCAATTGTCTAAATTTCGGGGATGCCAACCTAAATAAGTATCCTGTAATATTAAATATTACCAACCTCGTGCGGAAAGTAAAACTACTGTCCTTTATATATACTACGTACAATGCACCACACACACAACACACACATATATATATATATATCCTTAGGTAGTGTTAATATACATTATACGAAATAAATCACTGCATTTTAAATGAACTGAATTTTATTTGAAACGATATAAAACATTAAATTCGTACTTTCCGCCATTATATTACTGATTGGTGTCACGGCCTGCTTTAGTCTGAACTAATTAACATTGGCCACACTGTTAACGTTAATAAGTTGTTTACAATGAGCGCAAATATTTCCAACAAAGGTTTTATTATATTACTATTATTTATTACTTTGAAAACACCATCGCGAAAAAAAATGTACAACGCACGTTTTTGAAGTGTTTTACAGAATCTCGGATATTAAAAACTAGCTATCGCTCGGTTTTTAAACATTTCCTCCCTTCTGTAAAACCATCTTCCAACCTCGCATTGTAATATACTATTTATAGTTTTATTGAAAGTGACTTTTTTTCTTCTGTTTTTTTCTTCTACCCTTCAATTGTAATCTTCATATTGAACATTCTGCTTTGCATATAAGTGAAAGAGAAGGCTTATCTTTTAACTCTGTCAGAATAATAAAATATATATTTCTGTGGTCTTAGAGTAGCGTCACTAACTCATACGCAACGGCCCGGGTTCGATACCCAGTCGGAAAAAGTTTCCTGGGTGAAGATGATTTTCGGTGTTTTCCCTCACCTGTACGAAAAAAATATCAGGAACGTTTAAGAACCAATTGGTCTCGGAACATTGTCTGGCTATCATAATGAATACCATATTCGCCATGTTAGTATGAATATGTCAGAATGGTATATAATGACTTTGTACGTGTTGTCTCGGAGGATGCCCTGACATTTACCTGATCACTTATTCTGTTAGCCCTTTCATGTCCTTGTTTGGTAATTGTACCTGTGTGATCCACAGTTTGAAGTCCCTCTTCCGTCAGTTCGTGTCACTGTAAAGCCCGGGTGGCGTGTGGCATGTATAAAGAACCTGTAATGTGAGGGATAATCTGAGTTAATGGAGTGGAGAAGAACGTATTATTATTATTATTTTATTATTATTATTATTATTATTATTGTTATTATCATTATTATCAATATTACTGTTTATTATTATTACTATTATTATTATTATTATTGTTATTATTATTAATTTCTTCTTGTCGCTGCTGCTAATATTGCTATTGCTGTCATTGTTATTGTTGCTGCTGTTGCTGATTTTGTTATTGAGGCTGTTGTTGTTATTGCTGCTGTTGTTTTAGCTTGTTGCTGCTCGTTCTGCTGTTGTTGCTACTGCTCTTGATGCTGATTTAGTTATTTCTGCTGCTTTTGTTGTTGCTGCTGCCTCTGTTTTTGTTGCTGCTGTTGTTGTTGAAGGTATATTATGCAATCATTTACATAATAAAAATATCAAATTTAAAAAATAGATATGTCAAATGCTTTTACTATGCATATTCAAATTATAACTTGAAGGAAAATCTTTCAGAAATAGGTGTTGGATAACATAATGCAATTTAATTAAGTAATCTATCATTACAGTGACACTGGAAAGGAGAAATTGTATCTTTCATGGCTCGTATTTTCAGTATTTGTTTTATATATTTAGACTGTATGCAGAATTATATTTTAGGTGCGTATACTTGCGAACGAATACAAGTGGATTAGGCAAATATCGTTTCGTAGTAAAGTTAGAAATGATAATGCAATATGTTTTCTTAAACACTGTAGAATGTAGAGCTTCTCATGCCATGCTATTCAGAGCGAGAAACAGAACTTGTAGGGTGAAAACATATAAGTGCGGCAGTTAATGGCACATGCCATTTAGCAATATATATTTGTGGTATTGAATCACAAACTAGCAGAGAGCAGTGTGTTAATAAGCAACTTTGAAATATAATTTGTATTTATAGCAGTTTCTATGTCGCTAGCCTTGCAACGACGTGACGACGTCGCTAATAGATGTTTTATGTTAGACACTCATGAATGGTTGCTTTAAGGTTTGAATAGTTCTCTTTCAATGCACCACATAAACAAATATATATACTAATAAGATGTTAAGTTCTATACAAAGAACGGATATGAACGCACTTCGTGTAGAATGCAACCGCCTTAATTATAAAAGACTGTCACGTAGGATGTGTGTAAACTAATTTCTCAGCAAGCCGAATGTATGGTCCCAATTTGCTGGTTTACGGAATGTACTTTTCTTTTGTTAAATTGGCGAAACTCAATTTCTGATGCAAGTATTTAAGCGTATCGAATTGCAGTGGAAACAAAACATCCATAACCGTAAATTATTACCTATTTGAATATTATTCTATACATTATGACCAATTGAAATAATGTCCAACGATTCATATTTGCACTACTATATTAAAAATATTAAATAAATAAATTAATGTATGTTATAAATTTAACAGTTAATAAACTGAATGTTATACTTTGCTAGGAATAAAACATGACAGTTCCTGGAGTCGGTATTTATTTTCGGCTTTCAGGTACACCACTACCTTTAATGGTCAGAATTAGTTCATTGTAGGAGATATTCTTTTCGGATTATTTATAATAATAATAATAATAATAATAATAATAATATAATAATAATAATAATAATAATAATGTATTTATTCTGGCAGAATTAAGGCCATAAGGCTTTCTCTTCCACTCAACCCCCAAAAATTACAAGTACATATTTGACAATATTGATTATATATACACTACACTGATTATAAAGAATTCAAATATATTAAATGTTTATATATATATAATAGTATATACTTAGTTTCATAGCGAGTCATAGAAGATTGCGACTGTTTGAGAGATTTTTAGATTCGTGTAAGGTGATAATATTCCGATTTTGTTGGTTAAGAAACTAAAACTTACTTTTTAATTAATTGCTATATGCCATGTTTGGTTTTGCGATCGCTAGAGCGTGAAATGACACACGCATATATGTTTTATATTGTTATTTAGAATATGTACAAGACTTTTAAATCAGTCTTTTCACAAGAAAAACCTCAATGGCTTCATTCTTTCGAAATTCGCTAAATGCGGGAAGTGATATTATATATATATATATATATATATAAGAATTCAGAAATGTAACATTCTAAATTAATTATTGTAGGAAAATAAATATAATTAAATATAATTCTCTTTGTAAGTAACTTTATGATTAGTGTAACGCGTCAATTCAGTTCCGCATTCATTAAATCTGTCCACTTCCCTATCCTCAACAAATGAATCCATTTCATATCTCCGATATCCCGTTCTTAGGGCTCTTCTGTACGTTATTGTGGTACTTTACGCCTAGGCATTTATACTTACCTCATAATCATCATGATCACCGTCGTCATCATAATCGGCACCACATTTCATTATAGGCCATGACCTTCACATGAATCTCTCACCTAACCATTCTGTCTTTCTTTTGCTGTTTCCATTTTGTTATTCCCAGTGTCGAGACTTCTACAAATATCCACCTTTTCTAGTAGCTACAAATGTTTAGTTTCCTTCTCATTAATATGCAATGCATGTTCTTTCTGCTTCTTGCAATTTAATAAAAGAGTCAACCATAACCACCTAGAACTTGCTGTAATATCTACAGACTATCATGAACTTAAATTATAGGCCTAATTTGAAGGAAATAGATCGTCTTGTGTTCAGTTCAGCATCTCTCGTTACTTTTTGAAGCTATATATTGAAATGTAGGCGTCCATAAAGCGTCCCCGTTACCTAAGACTATTTTTAATTAAGATACTAGATAATACTGATGAGCTAACCATCTATACTAGCTGACATCTGTAGAGTAATAAATATTACTAATCTACTTTGGTTAAGTAACTCCAGCAACGGAACACATTTACCCCACGTTGGTATGTAAGGGTATATACAAAAATCATTCGACTTGGTCAGGTTTGAACCCACGAGCCTCCAAACTAGAGGCGAACAAGGCAAATCACTATTCTCGTAAGACGCTTGAAACGGGAAGAAATAGGTGTGAAATTTCAAGATATTTAAATTCCTGAAATTCACTTGCAGCAGCAAAGTGAGCTATGTATAGAAAAAACAGGGACTGTAGTGGTTAAATATGCATAAAAATAATTTCTAAAGACTTCAGAAAAATTAATAAACAAGAGAATAGATAAGTGCATTGTTTAGACGTGGCAATGTACGGAACGGAGACTGTTATAAAAACGCGATGACAAATTGGGAGAACCATTAATATGTATTCCTGAATCTGAAGATTTTCGAGCTCGTGAAAACCTCAAACTTAAATTAGTGCCTCTAAGAAAAGTTTATTTCCCATTTAAATAAGATTTTAGGACATAATTGATCCATCCTTCCAATTCAAGTTAAACACTTCGTAACCTACTAGACGTCTCACTGTGGCAATATCCAGGCCACATGTCACTCACTGAGATCTGCAGGAACAAGAAGCTCCCACTAGGGGAGCAGCTTTATCTCCATGAGGGATGTACGGGATATATGAATTCATATATTAATAAGGATATCAAGAAGAATGGGAAACGTAAAATGGACAATAAAAAGAAACGAAGTTGTAATGAAAACATTAGGTAAAAGAACAATGATGATGGGAATGATGAAGACTAGAAAAGAGGCTGGGCCACTGAGTAACAGAATAAAATCTGCTGGTAGACTCACTTAAAGAAGTGTTGGAGAGAATAAATTCTCTCAGTTGAAGATATATGGCAATATAAAGATAAATGGATAGTATGATCATAGGAAACGAAAAGGAGGACATAAGGTAGACGGAGAATTTTGAGTTTGCAGTGAAACACCTATTCAGGACATCCTGCATGTAAGGATAGCTAATTTATTATTGCTTATTTGAACCGTATAAATTCTAATCGATAGATGAGCAGTACCTACTAGGTGTGTATTAACTGTGTTTGCTGTCTTTTAAGACGTGTCTTTAATTTTTCATGTGCTGAGGTTACAATACTGATTAAGGGCACCAGGTAGTAATTTCCTTGTATTCCTGTTAAAAAATAAATACGTAACATACAAGTTTAATTTTCTCTCCTTCCAGTTAATATCAGTTAATGAAATCATATTCTTAATTAAACAGCCCTTCCTTGATATAATGTATCTCACTATGTTCAAATCAGACGTGAATAATAAACGTTCTATCTTTCTTATTTCTAGTTTAACCTCTCCCTTTTAAGTACTTCTTCCATGTCAATAGAGACATCACCTGTCGTGGATCACATCAATTGTCCTACTCATGTGCCCACACAAAGACATGGAGGGCTTCCCCGAATGAGGGCCTTAACTCAATTCGTTGTCATCTCCGAGTCAACATGAGCATATACGAAAATATAACAACCGCTCATACATTCATATTAAGCTAAGCCAATATGACGACATGATTGTGGTAACCTAATAATATTCGGGGACTATTTGGGTCTTAAAATTTATCTTATAGGTTTGGAAAAAACCTCGACAAAACCTGATCCAGGAAACCAGTCCAGATTTGTGATTGAAACCGTTCCAACAGCTTATGAGGTAAAGGCCTGAACGTGAGATTTCAGAGGTGTGTGAGTAAATCATCACAGACACACACACACACATGTTATATATATATATATATATATATATATATATATACAATAAAAAAAACTAGAAATATATTTCAAATATTTTAGTACACTTTACTAAAGAACTGTATATCCTATTGTTTCCAAAAATATGTGAATATATTAAGTTAAAGTGAATGCTTCGTTGGACAGTTATAATATTTTCTTGTGTCAAAGTGTGCGGATTGAATGAACTTAATAAATTTTCAATTATTTGTGAAAAATTGTATAAATAGACATTTAATTAAATAATTATATATGGCAGAATTAAGTCTATATGTTTCATAGGTATGAATGAAGGGTAAAAATTATGCGAAAAATTATTATTTTTTTTTATTTCAGTCAAAGTGCACAAAAAATATAAAGACAGATTTTGCATAATATCTAAATAATAATTACCCATACACTTGTACGTATGTTGGTAGTGTCATTATTTTAGGGAAGGAATGTTTAATTATTACTATTGACATAATTTTTGTAGCGATTTTTAATTGGAACCAGAGCAAAGTAATTTCAAATTTACATATTTTCCACCAACAGTACAAGAAAATTATTACACGTTGCTCTTAAATACGATTAATATTAAGTTCCTATTTTTTAATGTGTTTTTTTATTTACAATAATGCCTTCAATTACATACATTTACGGCTAGCCACTACTATTCAACTATACTGAAAGAGTGAAAATTATATTGTCGCCTAGAGTGATGTATGTTTTCTACAGACGCGAATGTTTCTTGAATTCTTTTCAAGATTCCGCAGTCTTGCATACTTACTTTCCTAGTGTCCTGGTTTGAGAACTTATCTTCTCGCTACAATTTTGACATTAGGTCACATTTTGGTAAGAAATATTTTTACCATATATCTTTTTAATCAATGTTTTCCTCAGTGGTCACTTCCGGATTCTGGAATTTGCCGCTTAAAGACATAAGGAGATTCCGCACACTTCATACATTTATTCACGCTTATTCAATTAATTGTTATTAAATAATTAATCTTTCTCCTTCTAATAGTTTAATTGAAACCATGTCAGTAGTAGTGTTATTTCTATTTACATTACTTATTTATATTTTATTTGTTAGATGAAGAGAAATGAACACACGTTATAAATATACAATAATTATATTGTAGGCATATCATGTATTAATTTAGGTTTATTGTAACTTGGTTATAAGACCAAATATTTTCAATTTTATTTTGAAAGATTCCCCGAATTATGCACGAACTCAATGTGCTTCCGGCGAGAAAATGGTAAGATGAAACACACCATGTACACATTTATGTTAAATATGGCGAATATGAAAATTATGATTATGATGGCCAGATCATATTCGGGGACCGATTGGATCCTGGCATATATATTTACAGGCGAGGAAAAACCCTGAATAATCCATCGTCCAGGAAACGTGTTTCGACGGGGATCGAATACGGGCCCGGGTGACGCTACCTCGAGACCACTGCCGTGTATTTTATTAATCCACTACAAATAATAAACAAGTAACAATAATAAATGAAATGTTATGTAAAATAATTGCGGCGTTAGATACAGACATTCGATTTTGATTCACGATAAGCAACTGGAAAACGAGAAAAACTTGATGGAATTAGGTTTAGCTTAATTAAAAGCACGCAAAACCCTGAGCTGAACACGTGAAGGGGTGGGTGGAAGGAGAAAATTCCATTGTGACGTAAAGACGCAGCTTAAAGTCGACTCCCCTATCGCTTTTATGTTTACTTTGAAAACTTTTCTCTGGTCTCCTGGAATGGGAATAATTAGTCACGTGGTATTACCCAGAAGCGCGTGATCTAGCAGAATGAAATGGCAGTGTGCTAAACTCTATTTACAGAAAACATTGTTCGTTTTACTTATTTCATACTGGAAAGTAGAGTTTTTTAATGCATGACAAGTTTACTTTTATGCATACAAACAATGTAAACTAGATACCATAAATTAAACAAATCTAATTAATTTAAAATTACAGTTTTCAAACACAAGAACGCTATTCTCTTAGAATAATATATATGGCTAATTGAATCTTCCTTAATGTAGTATCGCTGTAGACTTGGAAACTCGAAAGGAGGATGCAGCGTTTGTACAGGTAGGACTGCGTGGTTTATTATCATCTATATCGCACTTATATAAATAAATACAAGCCATTAATGAAGTAACAACAAAACAGCAAATATATAATAACAATGCCGTTATCATACAGCGAAAAGTCAATTTATTTTTTCATTTCAGTTTTTACACCTCCACGGTATGTTTACTTGGGAGTGACTTGCATGCTTAAAGAGCTATGCCTATCGTAGCATTGTTGGCGAAAGTGTTATCCTTGCCGTATAGGTCGAAGGCGATAAGCCAGACGAATAAGTAACTAGGTCGAAATAGAGACGAATTTCACCGCATAAAATACTACCATCAAGACACGCGGACATGGGTTTCACTGTGGTAAAATTTTCCGGAGAGAAATATTCCCCCATTCGTTTCCCCAAGCGGGAGCTACTTCAGGGTGTCTATGCCACAGGCATATTTTTAGCAACATGAAATATTTGGACATTACATGGTAGTGGGGTCCTAAAAATATTAACGAGAAAATTACAAAAAAAAGGCCCTTGGATATGGCTATTTTACAGGAGAAGGTAGTCAGCCAGAAATCAGAAAGTTTTACATTATACAATGGAATATACGTTTCTGTCTGAAGGAGGATCCTATCCGCTATCACAGATATTAACTTTGTCAATGAAGTAGTATCATATATTTTTATATATAAAATAAAATGCGATTGTGACCGGATTCTTTTGCAAAATGTTCAGGATATTCCCGGGATGAACATAGGCTATAACAGAGTTGCCATACTCAACTGCTACACCCTTAAAATCGCTCTTTGTAGTGGAAAACGTAAAAAAAGTAGCTCTTTGATTCTTAAATGGCTTACGCAGCCAAACCATAAGAAATACACTAAATTAACGAACACAGAATTGAATACAGGTCTACAAAAAAGTCCCCGACAGCATATGTTTATCTCTTACGCAAACTCACAATGACCATTTTTGTCTTCCATTGATACGAAGATAATAGTACCCATTCGGGTGAACCTTTCATCTTCATTATTGATGCCAAAAGTCCCGCGCCGTAGCCGAGTGGTTAAGGCAAGAAGTCTTGCTGCAGAACTACGGGACACACGCTTGTTCGAGTCTCCATGGAATTTCGGCCAGTATGGAACCGGTGATTTGATTTATTTATTCTGGCAGAGTTAAGACCGGTGCACAGTTGACCAAAATGAAATCTATCTGGGAAAAAAAAAAAACTATTTTCATTCACTCACCCTCATCAATTTATATTTTTGTTTAGTCTAATATAATTCTTATGTGATGGTTCTTAATTTATCTGCAAAGGAGGGTATAATTCTAATGTGAAAAAAAGTAGCTCTTTGGAAGCTTAAATGGATTACGCTGCCTAAACCATAAGAAATACACAAACGTAATGTGCACAGAATTGAATATCTCAAAAAAGGTCTACAAAAAAGTTCGCGACAGCATATGCGTATCTGGTTACGGATAACTCACAATAACCATTTTTATCTTTCATTAACACCAGGAGGCACGCGCCGTAGGGAGTGGTTAAGGCAGGAAGTCATGGCGTAGAACTACGGGACTTACGCTGTTTCGAATCTCAGTGGGAGAATACATTTTTCTAGTGGAATTTCGGTCAGTATGGGATAGGTGCACAGTGGGCCAGAAATGAAATCTAGCTGGAAAAAATCAATTTTCACTCACCATCATCAATTTATCTTTTTTTTTTTTGCTCTTAACATAATTGTTATATGACGGTTCTTATCTGCAAACGAGGGTAAAATTCTATTTATTATGAATACAATATAAACATCGGAAGTTGCCGATGGTTAAGAACTTATCTGGTCTATATCCCAGTCGTGTTATTAGCGTTGTGTGTTCAATTTCAGTGAGCTTTTCTTATTCTATATGGATACTTCACCTCAAGGTGTGTAATTTTATTGATATATTTAATGTTTTTCTATGTAAATAGATATTATGTTAAATACATGTGGAATCATACCTTCCATGCAAAAAATATACACAATCATCTTATTTTAAATTGAGATACAAAGAAACAGTTCTGCACAGTAGTACAAATGTTAGTTATAATATATAGTGATTTATCGACTTTAATTCCCGCAAAATAGCATGTGTGCAAATTATTGCGTTTTTAAATTAGCTTTCTCATTACAGGCGGTAGCCAGCAACTGAGGCCTAGCGTTGCGCGCAGAATAATTGTTTGATTTAATATGGGAAAACATGTTATCATTTAGTTAACAATTTGGGGGTAGGGGGATGTTAGCAGAATGTTTTAAATGACATTTAAATCAATATTTTTTTTGAAAAACGACTTTCCCAAACATATGGAGTTGCGCGAGAAAAATAAATTTTAATGAGATATTCTGATTGGCTAGGAGTGAATGTTAACTTTCCCATATTATAAGAATTAATTAGAACAATGGCAGTCGTTGGAAAATTCTGTTCCATCTGCTTATGGAATTTGAAGTCCCAAAATAACTTTCGAAGAGGCTGGAATTTAAGAAATCTTCACTTAGAAGGAATTTTCCCGCGATGAACTTGCTCTTGCAAGAGAAATATCACTTTGGACATACGGTAAACAGGATACTGCTGATGTTTGAAAGACATTACTCAAAAGAACAACAAAATATAGCTTCAAAATAACAATAAGCATTACAAGTCATCCCGCTCAACTCCCCTACCTTCTATGACGGACAAAGCATTGTCTTTTTTGACAGTAAAATATTAATATGTCGATGTATTAACATGAGACTAGGTATCAAATCGAGAGGTTGTGATATTTTATCCGCCCTATAATGCTTGTAGGGAAGCAAATTTGTTATGCCACCTTTCGCAATACAGACATTTCAGCAGAAATAAAACTTTTTTTATTCCAGAGTCTTCGAAAAATATTTTGGGTCTTACAATTCCATAACCAGATGGAACAGGATTTTCCAACGACTATCAGTGTTCTATATTCTTAATAATGGGAGAGTTTACATTTACTTTTAGCCAATCAAATATTTCAGTAGAAATGTAACTTGTTATATCGCACAACTTCTATATTTTAGAAAATCGCTTTTAAAAAATGTTTTTTAATTTTTTGAAAACATTCTCCGAACATCTCCTTAGCCCAGTTTATTAATAGTGGATCACTTATTGCCTCCATCAATCACTTTTCTTAATATATTGTACGAACAATTCTCTGCACGCGAAGATAGGCCTCAGCTGACGGCCGCCTCCTATAATAAAAAAGCTAATTACAAAAAAACGCAATAATTTGCACACATGTTACTGTGCGGGAATTGAAGTCCATAAATCACTCTATATTGTAACTAAAATTTGTACTACTGTTCAGAACTGTTCTTTAGTAGCTAAATTTAAAGTAAAACGATTGTGTAAATTTTTTAGTGTTTCGAAGGTATGATTCCACGTGTATTTAACACAATATCTGGTTGTATAGAAACATTTTAAATATATCAATGTAAAGTGTAGACATAGAGGTAAAATATCCATATAGAATAACTCACTGAACTTTAATGCAAAACGTATTTATTTCTACAGCTCGATACACGCCTGGGATGCGGACCAGATGAGTTATTACTATCGGAAACTTCCCAAGTTTATATTGTCTACATACATTTTAGAATTCTACCCTCCTGTGCAGATAAGTGAAGAACAGTCTTCTGGCAATAATTTTAGAGTGATGAAATATGAATTGGCGAGAGTTAGTAAAATACTTTTTCCAGCTAGATTCCGTATCTGGCGCACTGTGCTGTGCCCACCCAGCATTTGGGTAGCTACAATAAGTAGCGACTACAGGTTGAGAATACCAGCTATAACGGCTGTAGGATCCTTCATGCTGACCACGTGTCACCCTATACTGGCTAGATGATCGTCTACCTCTGTGATTAACAGATGTGGATGTGAGGCCATCGGCCGGCTGGTCAGCGAGCGCTTTGAATTTTTTATACCAAGAAGATCGAAATATCTAGATTGCCGGGCAAGCGTGCTCTGTCGTGCCGTTCATTCGATTGAAATGGGGCTTTTTGAAAAATATTCAGGAGATTCCGGGAATGAACATAGGCTATAAGAGAGTTGTAATACTCAACCACTTCACCCCTAAAAATCACCGTTTGTAGTGAAAAACGTGAAACAGAGTCCCTATTTTGACGCATAAATGGCTTACGCTGCCTAAACCATAACAAATACACAAACTGATGTACACAGAATTGAACATCTAAAGAAAACTCTTACAAAAAAATAGAGTATATCAGCGCACGGCTGGTGCTTAAAAACTCATTAACATTTATTTAGGAGTAGCCACGCACGCCGGGTGTTAGCTAGTATTATTAATAAAGGCAAGTGTATAAAGGGTCTAAATGACAGCAGGATAGTTAAGATGTACGAGGCATTAATTTCAGATTTGATCTCAGGAGAAATGATGAAATCATGAGTAGAAAAATTTGGTGGATGAAATACTTTAGTGGTTTAGTATGATTGGAAGAAAATGAATGGAAATAATCGAATATCGTACAAAACTATGAGAAAGGAGAGAAAAGTGAATGCTACAACTCGAGGGGCAACTCATTCCTTTCTGTTTCGTACGAATATTAATAATTATATTACACTTGAGTCTTGCTCCCTATATTGACTGCTTAACAAGTGATCGTAAATGTGGATTTGGAAGAAACAGGCATACAATAGTTCAATTTTAAAATAAGACAGTTTCTAGAAAATAAATGTGATTATGATGACACTATGCTCCGATTATATCTAGAGTTTAAAGAGGCATGCGACTTAAATAAAAGGGCGAATTTGTACGATACTAGTGGTCGCCCAGCAGTCGAAATTCGACCGATATTCATTAAATTTTTACTTTTGTCACAAATACGTTATTATGCATTATTTTTCGATTTATTTTAGAAATACGAACGACAGGAAATATGTGGTGTAGCTTGGCTAAGCCATATTTAAAAACAATATCGCGTCATTTGACATTTTTGTACTATTTATACTATTTAAAGTTGCATTTGGCCTATTATTTTGTGTACGGGAATATATATCCCTTCATCTTTGACTCTCACTCCGACCCCTCAGTGTTCTATGTCGAGGCATAATGGAAGTAGGTGCGAGTATCTAGATATAAAGAAATGTAATGAAATTGCTAAATCCAAGATTAGACAGCGTTTAATTTAAATTTAAATAATAATATGTGTTTGCTCTTTTTAAACCACTAAAAATAAATACGCGAGAGTAAGTCAATTCACATTGCTGCTGCACAATTTTCTTTGTTCAACAATGCACTTTCCGTATGCACGTAAACATATGAATGAGTACACAAATGAATGAGTGATATATAAATTCCTTAGAGGCAATTTATTTTATTTTATTTATTTGTAACACATATTACACATAAATTATATTTTTTTACACTCCTTCTCTTTACGAATTTTAATTATCCAAATATCACATTCCTCTGCTTAAAAAGGGATACACAGTTTTTTCTTCGCGTAATAATATGTAGAATCTGCTGTAATTGGTATAATTCTAAAAAAACTAGTTACATCTATATTAGGTGCGTTTAGGCAACGTTTTTAATACTTCTGATATTCACAAATGGTTAAAGCAAGGAGGATCACTATCCCCTATACTTGTCTGCAAATGAAAACATGTCATCAAAACTTTAAAACTCCTGGCGCGACAGCCCTACAAGGCCCTTAGCCTACCAGCCGGCTGTTGGCCTCACATCCACATGTGTCAATCATAGAGGTAGATGATAATCAGCCAGTGTAGGGGTGACATGTGGTCAGCATGTCGAGTCCACCAGCCGTTATAGCTGGTTTTCTCAACCTGAGCCGCTACTTATTGTAGCTACCCAAATACATCACGATACTGGGTGGGCACCGGTCCCATATTGGCCGAAATACCATGAGAAAATTTCTTCCCCATGGAGACTCGAACCAGCGCAAGTCCCGTAGCTCTGCGCCAAGGCTTCCTGCCTTAACCACTCGGCTACGGCGCGGGACACATCAAAACTTTAGGGACTGAAAAAGTCGAATAGCTCAATATTGTTAATACATTGTTTGAATATGCTGATGGTGTAGTATTATTAGGTGATAGCGAATAGATAATAATTGCTAACATGCATTATCTATTGAATAACAGAAAGAAATGTAGACTGGAAGTAGAAACATCACTGCAACGAAATACATGTTCACATAATTAAAGAAGTATATTATAAAATGGAAGTGGGTAGTTGATGGCAAATGAGGGAAATTTTGCGTATGCGACTTTAATTTAAATGCTTAATTAACTAACTCACTCTCTCTATCAAACTCGTAGGATCATCACCGCGCGGACACAAGTTCTCCATACATTCCTATCCTGAGATTATATCTTCCAGTCGTCCCCTGTATATTCTACTTCCCTCAAATCATGGTTACTGTTATTGCTCCTCTTCATTCTTGGTCTACCATCTGGGAGATTTCCTGGTTTTCCTACAAGAAGCTTCCATGCATCTCTTTCTTTCACCATTCGTGCCACATGTCCTGCCCAATGCAATCTATGGGACTTAAATGATCTTATTATATCTGGCTTCCTCAAAGACCATGTAGCTCAGTGTTATATAGTTTTCTCCATTTACTTGTCTGTTCATATCTCGTTAGTCCAAATATATTCCTGCGAATTTTATTCTCAAATACTCGTAATCTTCTTTCCTCCCCTATAGTAAGAGTACATGTTTCGCATCCATATAACTGGGAGAATTACAGTTTTATATATTTTCAGTTTAACGTTGAGAAGGAGTTGAGAAGACAAGAGTCCCTACAATGCATAATACTATTAACTTCCAGAATTGAGCTTATGTTTATTCTCTTCATGCATCTAACTCGTATTTGTAATTATTGTTCCTAGGCAATTGAATTGAACCACTATTTCAAAATTTCCGTCATTTATCATTAGCTGTCCAACTCTATTATAAATGTATTTCTATGAATATATATTTAGTTTTATTATAAATGTATTTCTATGAATATATATATATATATATATATATATATATATATATAATAGATGATACAACATTTCATGCTGTATATGCATCTGGATAATCTGAATATCGTCGGGGTATTCCTGCTAGGCCTAAAAAATGTTGAGGGAAAAAAGTTAAATTTACCCCTGTGAATTGAACTTTTAATCACTTAGGATTTATCGGTATGATAAGTTAATATATTTAGCGTGAAAGAGCTTTTTACCTCTATCTTTAAATTATTTATTATTTTTTATGGGGTTTAAACTTTTTTTTATTTCCCTTATTATTTAGTGAACATATTTAAGTAGTCACAAAGTTAAAAGAGGAATTTAACCTCTAATTAGTGCTTTCAAATCACAATACTTTCTAAGGTTTAACTATTTATTTAGGATATTATATATATATATATATATATATATATATATATATATCAGTCCCAATTTCTTAGTGTTAAATCAATATAGTGTGTGTGTGTGTTGGCCTTTAGTGTCTCCTCGCTATCGTCCATTAGCATAGACTAACAATTTATTAATACTATTGAGTTGTAGGCCTTCTTCGCCCTCTAAAAATTTGATGTCATGCACTAGTACAAAACTGAATAATAGAGGAGATAGTCCAACTGCTTGCTTTAACCCATTGTTCATTTCAAAACTATCCGAAAACTCATTGCTCACACGCACCTTACTCTTTTTATCACTTAGACATAGTCGTGTAAGTCTAATCAGATTTTTAGAAATTACGAACTACAGAAGGATATTATATCATTTTTCCCTCTTATCGTGTGCCTTTTTTGAAATCTACATATAGGTGATATACAGTGCCGCTATATTCTCAATTTGTTTCTAAAATCTTCTTACTCTAAAAACCTTATCTATTGTGAACTTGTTTCTTTTAAATCCACATTGATGATCTCCTACCATGTCACAATTAAGAAGTAAGCCGGTTTATTAATATATTTGTTAGAATTTTATAGGAAGTTGAAAGTAATAAGTTGCTCCTGTAATTGTTGACATGAGTTTTATCTCATTTATTATAGATTGGAACGATAATCGATTCTTTTCTCTCATTTGCAAGAGCTTCCACTTCCCAAATCATAACAAGCAACCGACGTATCTTGTCCATTAATTTTTATCCCTCTGAGTTTATCAGTTCTGCTGAGATCCCATCTGAACCTGAAGCTTTATACATTTTAAATGTTTCTATCGCCATTTCAACCTCTAATATAATTGGTTTTGTGACTAGCATTTCTGCTGTCTACAAATATTTACCTTATTATTTATCACACCGCTTCACTAAACTCTCTGATACACATAACTTAGATACCCGATCCCTTGAGCACAGTGCCCTTTATATCCCTCCTCATCATACTACCTATTATTCGAAATCTTTTACAGTTTCTCTTGCTAGAACATGGAATTCACTTCCACCCTATGTCAGAGACTGCCAAACTTTACCATCTTTCAGAAATAAATTGAAAATAAAATCACTAACAGAAACAACTCACTAATACTACTTTTTAAGAATTAATAATGCGTTTTTGCATTATTTAATAAAAATAGACTTAGGATTTGTTAATATATTTACCTAATGCCTTGTATAAAAAGCGTAGATTAATTCATTGTAGTGTTTTTTTTTCTCTTCTTTTTATGCATAGTAGATTCGAGCTGTTATTCCTTTTTTATTCATTGTATCATTAATTTAATTTAATTGTATTTAGTTTCATTCTATTATTAGACATTAATTTCATTATTATTCAATATGACAGATAATGAATTGTTCAATAACTATTATTGTAACTTTTTTTGTATTCATATGTAACATGTTTGTCCTGTCTAATATGACTACTATTGTAATTTTTTTGTATTCATGTGTAACATATGTTTGTCCTGTTTTATATGACTATTATTGTATTTTTTTTGTATTCATATGTAACATATGCTTGTTCTGGTGAGTGGAAGAGAAGGCCACATGGCCTTAACTCCACCAGGCTAAATAAATAAATAAAAATAAAAATAAAATAAAATACCTAGGAATAATAATTACAAATATGAATATGATACAGAAAGGAATTAAACATAGGTTTGAATTCTAGAATTGCACGCTATTAAGTACTATCAGAGACTATTGTCGTCACATATTATCTCAAGAACATTATACAGAAAATATGTAAAACTGTTAATCTCCTATTTATATTATCCATCCATAGTAATTCTGACCGAAGGCAGGTCCTTCACTGCAGTCATATCATTTCATGCTATGTTTGCATCTTTACTAGGGAATTGAAGATGGATGCTAAACACACTCATACTTTGAGAGAGGACAAACATTTCGAGAATTGAGAATAAAGTCTTAGGAAATATGTTGGTTCGAGAAGAGGTGAACAGCCAGGCGAATGGAGAAGACTACTTAAAAATAAGCTATATGATCTTTATGGGAAATGAGATATAATAAGAATATTTAAGTCTCGTTAACTGCAATGGACAGGACATGCAGCCCAAATGGGAATTGAAAGAGGTCATGGAAATTCTTGTAGGAATACCAGAAGAAAAGTGACCAGTAAGTAATCCAATAATGAGGTAGGAGAATAATATTAATAATGATTTAACGATAGTTCAATACATAGAGGATGATTGCATGATATTAGCTCAGGATAGTAATATATGGAAACCGGCTATCAACCTACGGGTTCTATAGTGGCAGTAAATTGATTACGTACTTATTTATGTTTTTAACACCATTCATTGGAATATTTCCTGTTTCATGACCAAGAGTATAAAGTAAATATATGAAAATGTCTAGATCAGTTTCAGAGCTACCACAAACATAAACATAAAAATCCGATTCACAACCTTCCAGTTTCTATTTATTTTCTGAAGACTTTTCAATGTTTCTGAATCTGTAGGATTAACAAAATGGTAATGTTAATAGGCTGCTCAATAGGAATGTACGCTCATGCTCAAATACATATTTAAGTTTTAATACATAAGCATGATGTTTATAATCATAATTTTTAAACTTACAAAAACTTTTTATTCATAGAAAGTATTTAAAAAAGGGCATCACTTATCTCGATTGAAGCAGTAAATCAGAGCATGCCATTTTCTTCGAATTCTTTGAATTATTCTTTCAATAATTGTTATTATGGTCTCAGTAAATAATTATTCCTTGATTTCTACTCCGGATTCATGCGTCAAGTGACATCATATGCTCACGTAACTGATTCGCGCACTATGGAATTCAGAGGTTCCTAACCGCGCGAATATTTGCACTCACTACAGGGTGTTAAAAATTACGTTTACAATGTTTTAGGGATGAAAGAGGAGATAACTACAAACACTTGTTTTATCCTACAAATCTTTGGCATATGCGCCATTTATTGTGTACGAAAATGTTAATTGATAATAAAAATCCAATGTTTTTCGTATTAAGGAACGAGACCAATTGACGTGTTAGAGGTGGTGTTCAAACTGTCGTCCATTGAAGGCATTGCACAAGTGGTATCGTTGCACTATGGACTGTCTGCAACGCTCAAAAAGACCAACATCGTCTCAAATAGAATGGGCAGCCTCCACAATTCGAGGAACTAACTCTTCTGCCGTATTCATAGGTATCTCATACACAAGAAGTTTCATTTCTACCCAAAAATAGAAATTCAGGGGAGTTAGGTCCGGTGATCGAGGTGACTACGGTACCGCCCAGCCCTGCCAATCCAACACCGTGCAGATTGTTCCTGGCACGACGATCAAAGTATGGAGTGGCACCGTCATGCTGAAACATATTCGTTCCCTGAAGTTCAATGGAATATTTTCTAACAATTGTGGTAGGACGTCTCGTACAAAAACCAAATAACTACCACCATCTAGGGTGTTAGGCAACATATAAGACCCTACCTGTTGGTTGTGCACAATTACAGCCCAGACATTTTCGCTGAATCGGTGTTGATACCGACCCACGAACTGTGCATGCGGATTTTCAAAGTCCCAAACATGACTGTTATGGATGTGGAATATCCCTTCCCTCGTAAAACACGCCTCTATGTACAAACCAATGGTTCGGAAGTCAGGGGTTGCAACCATTAGCTACAGAAACCATTGGTAAAAGTTCACGCGCCGGGGAAAGTCATCCGCTGTCAAGTGCTGCACCCTCTGAAAATGGTATGTTTGCAGTCCCATTTCACGCAGGACGTTCTACACATTGATATGATTAGTGATGAGTGTCCTACCTACGGATCGTCTGTTGGACGTTTCTTCAAACAATTTCAACACGCTGTCCTCAAACGCAACACGTCGCACACTGCGAGGCCTCCCAGCTCCTCATCTGGTTAGTTCCACGTGTCCAGTTTCACGCATTCAGGCATCAATTCTTTGAAAGAGAACATGAGATGGTAACCTTCTCATCTGAGACCTTTCTGGTTAAAGGCGCCGTGCTGCACGTATCTCCTTATACAGAATATGCATGTCCGTAAGCTCATTTAGAGTATACTCAGCCATCTGTGATGTATAAATTGTGTACAGTGCACTACAACAAATGGAAACCGCCATGTAGTACAAACGTAAAAAGTTTCAACATTGCAGGTATACTGAGGCACGAGAATGGATAGTAAACTCAAACGTACTTACTGTACTTATCGTAGCTAGTCTTTGTTGACACCTTGAAGATCTTTCAATTTGTTGCAGACACACCAGCACATAGACAACTAATCATTACGTATTGTGACGGACGTCAAGCCATCTACACGTAAGACCATCTAGCGGCAAAACTGTGCATATTCCAAAGTTTTTCAGGTAAAAAAGAGTGTTTGTTTTTACCTCCTCTATTATCTCTGAAACGTTGTAAACGTAATTTTAACACCCTGTGTATTGAGCAAAATATATTCTAGTCATTCATTCATAAATTACTTCACTGAAATCATTGTTAGTGTTACTTCATTGCCAGAATATTCGCTTAGTGTTACTTCATTGCCAGAATATTCGGCTATTTATTGAAAGATTTACCTTTGTTTTTCCTACAATAAGTCTTCGTCCATCTATTGCATTCCCATTTAGTGTTACATGTTCTGCCCATCTCATTAATTGTTCTTATTACAGTCTGATTTCCAGGAAGATAATGTAGTCATTCTTATGTCTCTCCTATCGATTAATAGAGATATTATATAAATACTCTGGCGATGAAAACGTACCCTGATATTTAAATTACTCCTCTAAGTTAGAGCCGCTAGAATATATTAAGTCGCCTTATTTATTATTAAATTGAGACATATAATTCAAATCTATCAAATTATTGTTCTATGCCTTTTGACACCCAAATTTGGGACCCCTAGCATTAATTATATATGTCAAAATACTCTTTACTCCTCCTTTTATGTCCAAATGTCCAATGACTAATTTTGCTCGAAATGTCTGTTATATTAGTACAGCTCTTTGGGGAAATTATAATATTTTGAGATAACAAAAAAGGGATGATTTATATATTGTCAGACCGGTTTGTTTTGACCTAACTCTGAAATAAGTAGTCTCTAGTTTATTTGCATTTTTGTGTTTACTTTTAACATTTGTTGCAAAGACAAATTATGGCACTGACATGCATGTTTCACACTTATTCTCTTTTTGCATTACTTTATTGGTAGTTCCCATCAAATAATTCTACAGGAATAAGGTGGCCAAGATAGTCGCAGAGTACATTGTAATTATCCGCCACTTCCAGGATTGGAATAAACTCTGATGCCAGATCCAAGATATTTTAATGTCCCAAATTTCACCTCGTCCTCTTTATTGTTTAATGTTAACGATGCGATGGTTGGAATGTGTAGAGCAGGAAGCGTCTAGAGAAACTGATATGTTACAAGGATTGCAGGACACGCTTTAGAATTTGAACTCATATTCGCAGCTGTAAATGTCCCACATTTTCTGCCGTGACCTATTTTACGAAATTATCAGTGATTCTTCCAGGACGCTCACCAGTCACAGATTTGTGTTTAAATTCGTTTGTTGTTAATGACATTATTGTGTAAAACTTATTTTTAAGTTTCTTCCACAAAATTATAAAATAGCGTTGTATTAGATCTAGGTTAGATGTATACCAAAAAAACATAATTAAGCTATTCTTACCCACATGCCCGCCTATAAATCTTGCAATTAACCACTAGTAACTGTATCGATAGTAATCGATACTTATCGGATAACTTTCGTGCTAGCTTCATGCTTCATATAATCACATTTTCGCTACAGGCACTTGCCAACATAATTATTCATTTTAGATTAGGTAGGTTAAGTTAGATTAGGTAAAATAAATTGGTTAGAATAATTTAGGTAAAGCTTGGTACCTTAAATTTTATTAGGGTGTTTTTCGTAAGTTGATCATTCTGTTTGAACAATGGTCAATATATAATTTATCTTCCAATCATAAGGGAACCGGCTGGTAAAAATGTTAAAAAGTTGGCAAAACATGATTTTTTGTTTATTTTGTGTTATAAACTAGTTGAGGGTTAACACTTCGGTAGCGAAAAAGGGCCTAAATCCCTAAACTGTGGTTATAATATTGTTAGATTTTAATAATGGCTCGAGCGGATATAGGAATGTGTATAATGGTGTTAAACTAGTGCTGGTTCCAATGTAAGCTAGAAACGGGTGACTCAAAAAACCCGTTAGGACCACAGGTATTAGAGTGCTCGGTAGAAGCTAGGTATGCGGTATGAGTAATAAACCAAACTTTATTTACAAAAACTAAATACCAAACAAGAAATATAACTCTTAGAATTACAAAGTAAATTTTAAAACTCTTGGAAAACAGTTAAATATTAAAACTCTCTGAAATACAATTAAATATTAAAACTCTCTGAAATACAATTAAATATTAAAACTCTCTGAAATACAATTAAATATTAAAACTCTCTGAAATACAATTAAATATTAAAACTCTCTGAAATACAATTAAATATTAAAACTCTCTGAAATACAATTAAATATTAAAACTCTCTGAAATACAATTAAATATTAAAACTCTCTGAAATACAATTAAATATTAAAACTCTCTGAAATACAATTAAATATTAAAACTCTCTGAAATACAATTAAATATTAAAACTCTCTGAAATACAATTAAATGTTAAAACATCTCGGAAGTTCAATTAAATATAAAAACTCTTAGGAATACAAATAAATGTTAACCTCAAAATATAACTATAATAACTTATGGAAAACACTAGGAAAGTTGCTAAATATTCTGTATAAATCTAGAGCGCGACTAAGAGAGATCAGTTTAAATAACTGTCCTAAAATAGTGCTTTTATCTTTAATTAGTTGTTTAAATGGCGAGAATTAGGTTCTCTGTTTAATATAAGTCTATTAGTACATGAGCAATATTGCTAGTTAAATATGTATTCTTTCCAGAATCTATGTTCTTTATTCCTACAGTTTATTAATTATGATAATTATTGAAGGTGAGAAAGTCCACCACTAATAATAAGAATTAGTATGTTCACTTACGTAAGAGGACTGAGAAAACCATGTCCAGACAAGTAGAACTTCAGAAACTATCACCTTCTATCACTTAGGCCTAACTGTCTAGCTTAAATATTCATTTTCCCCTACTTTCGTTCCAAATTAAAGTATGAAAACCAAGACTTTCCCAGCCTAGGGCTACTTTCTCCGATCTGAATGTTCCCAGAAACTACACTCTATAACTGTATTATGTTTTGATAGAAATGGTGAAAAGGCCTAACTGTATAAGTTTTGATATACTTGGGTGATTACAGACCGTTATCGTCAAAGGTAAATCTGATACCGAGTAAAGTGTTTTCCATTTTCGAATATAGTTTTAGATGCTATTATCTACATCCTGTTTATTTAGGCCACTTCATGAGCATGCTTGATATCAACATTTTTCTCCATTATACTTAATATATATATATCTATATTATTCATTATTATAATTAATTTATTTATTTTTCCTATAATATATATCTATTTTCCATTATTATAATGTATTTATTTTTTCTCTTATTGTACTTATGACCTTGGGGCGTCCTTACATCCTTATCCCGACAATTTGGTTTTTAATAACTCTGATTCTCTAGGATCATTTACATGTTAAATTGTTTATTGTACGAGCAAAATTAAGTCCGTGATATAAGAGTATAAATACCCTTCCACATCTGGTCAGAATGATTACTTAAATTTTAGTATGCGTTTTTTTTTGTTTCCAATTTTTGACATTTTCCAAAACTTAAAATGCTCCTTATGATGCAATTTCTATGCTATGAAATTGCAATTTTCAGATTAGACTCCCCAATATATGCCAATAGAAATGTGCTGTGTAGTTACTAGTCTAAGATGCATGTGTTCTTTTGAATTGAGATCAAAAAAATATTGAGAGTGATAATTTTTTTGTAAAAATTAAAATTAATCAGCATCTTCACTTTATGAATATTTGTTCATAGCAAATGTATTTGGTGGAATCGTAAAGACTCCTAATCACAAATTTCATCAGAAAATACTAAAAATACAGCATAAAGAGCATTTTTAGAAAAAATACTAAAAATATAGTTTTGAAAAATAATAATTTTGAAAATATTCTACTTAAAAACACCAAACGTTACAGACACGCTACTATAAGCACATGATATATGTGATAAAAAATTCAAAACAATCTTTAAGAACTAAAAGCATTGAATTTCACCAGTTGATCCCCTTAATATAGAGGTATTATATGTTTTTTGTCTAAAATTATTGTTTAATTTAAAGAGTTTTCTTACTTCTTATGGAATAAGGCACACACACACACACACACATATATATATATATATAGGTAATTATTCACGTACTGCTACGATAATTTTAGCGATTTTACTTTTGAATTTTGTAGAGTGCTTTTTGCACAAACATTCTTACTAGTTTTCATTCGAACACCTGGAGGAGATATGCAAGTGAACCTAGAAGTAATCAAAAGAAAGTACCTGTTTTTATTCTCACTAGTAACTAATTCAAAGCCTTTGATATACAAAATACAGTTTTTACACAAATATATTAATAAGCAGACTTAGGTTGTATATTGAAAGATTTTAGTGCTATAGACTGAATACAATAAAATGTCTGGAAATAAGATTAAAACATAACATTGTAAAATTGAGAAGTGTGGAGTTACAGCAATGAGCACACGACCCGCGAACAAATCTCGCGATACCCGGCAAATGATACGAGACCTAGAGGGAGGTTTCCTCTCCAGCTATTTGTCAGCTGTCAAGCCCCATCTGTGGGGGCATCTACCGAGATGTTGAGCCAACTAATCAACACGTCAGGGGACTTAATTTGGATCCAGCTCATCTGTTAGGCAGCCCCTCACACGACATTATAAACCCCTTGCTCCGGATTAACTTAAATAAATCCTCCTAACACTTAGTAGAACTCTTAAACCGGAGCAAATTTTACACATTACTGAACAAATTTTACCGTTGAAACTCTCAACAAATCTGTATTGTCAACCGTAGTAAACGAGTAGTTAAACGGATAATTTACATTATTTATTATTGCTTGGCGCTCTTTCTCGTGAAAAGCACAGTATTTTGTAAGTATATTTTAGAACTGTTTGAATCGATTTACAAAAAAAATGTAATTTGTATGCTACATGTAATCTGTGGTACTTAGTATTGAATTAGTGATAATTATATTTATTCTATGACTATTATTATTATTATTATCATAAGTATTATTATTATTTTTATCATCATATAAAATGCTCTTTGTACATGCATTTTCCATTGCAAAATTTAATATACTTTTAATTCTTTATAATTAGTATAGTGTATATATAATGTCTATTGTCAAATGTGTACTTGTAATTTGTTCTGGTTGAGTGGAAGAGAAGGTCTTATGGTCTTAATTCTGCCTATTAAATAAATAAATACTTATTATTACTATTATTATCAATATTATCATTATTACGACACAGCGGAACATTTACCTTCAGTCACAGCAGCACTGTTTCTGCGTCGCACGGACAAAGATATTAACCATGCGTAGGAAAAGTAATTAATTAAGCACTACCCAGCTTACTAAGTGTAATAGCTGCATTCCGCGATGCTTCAGACTGGCGTGAAGCGACTTCACGCGGGATGACACGGTATTAGTTCACAAATCATCCAAAAACAAAACAGGTGAATATTCCGCTCCATCGGATTGTACACAAGCAGAGACCCTGTGGGCCCGTTCATTGGGTCCCAGCTGTGCTCACAACAGCAATAGGGCGCGTCCCCGGGTGGCGGATAGGGGAAAGGTCGGTGGTTTGCTTGCATTCCTCCCGGCTAGGTCCAGACCGGACTCGCGGGCCATTTGTGAGGTCGTCAGGACTCGAGCGACCTGACGTACTACATAGCTCGTGCTGCGCCCACTTCAGCGGCCAATCGCGTCCCATCGGTGGCGTAGTGGGGAAAAGGTCGGTGAATCTGCTACTCAGTCCTCCCTTCCAAGTCCGATGGACTCGCTGACCATAAGTGGGGTCAACAGGAGACGAACGCCCTGCTGTACTAAAGCTCTACTATCCCAGCCCACAGCGGGATCCGCGGCCGTCGTGACGAGGCGGTGGGAGACTGGAGATCAGAAGCTCCTTTCTCTTGGTTAAAATCCCGAGGACCTTTGTGGGGTCACCATGGTCGATGAGCTCCCTGGATGCCTACATTGCTCAGTGGGCTGGTCTCGCAGCAGCGGCACGACTAGGTCTATTCTTGCGAACGGGGCTGGTTGGGACAATACCGGGCGTAATGCTGGGAATTACCACCAGGTCGATAAGCTCGAGAAAGGAGGAAGCGCGGTCTTTGTTGGTGGGATTAGCGCCGACTCTGGGATCGAGTGACCCAAGGAAGATCTGTGAGGTCGTCAGGAGTTGAGCGACCTAACGTACTAATGTTCAGGCTGGACCCACTTCAGCAACCAAACACGTCCCCAGCTGGTGCACTGGGGCAAAGGTCGGTGGATCTACTAGTTAGTCCTACCGGTCAAGTCCAAGGGACTCGTGAACCATTAAGTGGGGTCGGCAGGAGTTGAGCACCTTGCCGTACTATTTGCTCATCTGTTGGAGCTTGCGAGCTCCGTGCTGGCCCACAACAGCAGCAGAAGGCGTGCCTGGGGACACACCAGGGCTCGGCTCGGACCAGTGCAGAGGGGAGCAACTATACTGGTTCCTGGCTTAGCCTACGGGCTCGTGGGCAAACTGTGGGGTCGCCAGGAGATGAGCACCTGGTTGTACTAAAGTCTCACACTGTGGGACTTGTGGACTCAAGCCCTAGCCGGTCTCACAACGGCTGCAGGATACGTCCCTGGAGGCAGAACGGGGGAACGGTCGGTGGATCTGCGACAGCAGTCCTCCCGGCTAGTCTCAAGGAGCACGTGGACCAACTGTGGGGTCGTCAGGAATGAGTGACCTGACGACTACGAAGCTCAGCAATTCCCAGCAGTTGCAACTCCAACACCATCTCCCTGGAGGTGTTGGTTTCAAAGCCGAGAACTGTTGAACGTGGACGCGAACTTAGATAGGGAGGACAAGTTTAGGACTTGGGAGTATGGTCATGAAGACCGAGGTATCCCAAGGGGTGGGGGAAGGGCCTAAATGTACACAAGCAGAGACGTTAGCAAGCCGATACGTTCCACTGTAATAATCCATGCACGACTTCGACCATACAGTTACCATAACTGTTTATGACACTCCTACCCCAATTCTAAATATTTCTGCAAGACGATTCTGTTGGAAATATTGATAAAGGCAAGAATTTCATCATTCCCAATATTTAATATAGGACTACTGCTAATTTACCTAACTCAAGTTGTCAATATATATTGTAATTATAAGAAAATTATATTTATTATCCAGCTTTTTATACACTGAGTTTAGCGTCATTACATATATTTAACATCAATTTAAACTTTGTAGGAATTTGTTAGCTCTCCTCCCAAGTAAACAATATATAATAAAGAAGGCCAATGTTCAAAGTCAAATCGACAAAAAAAAAGAATATAATCTGTAAAAAGTGTGTAGAAATTCAGATCTTTTAAATGGAGCAAGGAGAGTTCAGTAAGAAAATAAGACAATACGTAAAACATGGAAGTTATATGACACTTGAAACGTTTTATATTAATGTAGATATTGATCACTAGTTAAGAGTCATTTTGTATCTGGGATGTGATATATATATATCAACTAGTATGTATTTTCATGTTTACAATTCGAAACTGCCTTTAAAAATATTCTAGTATCTAATATTTTTAGATATCTAGGCTTTTTAGTTTTTTTTTGATTGTATGTATTTCTCTGTTTTTTGTTCTCTTGTTGAAAATGTTTAGTTTATTGACATTTGTTGTTTTGTTTGTTAGAGCAGTATTAGAAGTGTTTTTTTTTCAAATCGTCACTATTTAACAAATATGATACAAATACTGAACTCTACTCCCTACATAGCATGATAATCCAGTAGTGCGAAAGAGACTTCATGGTCTAATGCATGATGAAATATGCATGGTTCAATTCTTGTCATACTTATCTGGACCTTACAGTACAGTATATTGTAAGATTTGTTACCTCGGTGATTATTTCGTATGAGATATATTGGAACGTTGTGGTATTTTAAACTTACACTTACTAAGCATGACAACTGCTGAACATCATTGTGGTCTAAACCACCCCAACAAATGTCGATATGTGTATGGGAAATTCACCCTAAAATCCCAAAGATAACCAATCACTGATTTAGTTAAGAAGGCGATTAACATAAACTACTTTACACATCGTATTACCTGCATAAAATTCACTACCAATTTAACAGAATGATCGATAGTAAATACCGGATTCATAACCCTCGCTGTTCCTATAATGTGGTGTGAACTTGAAGGACATTTTCAAAACTGTTACGTCTGCCTCACAAATGTTGGAGTGCATTCAAGCCAAACTAGACATAACATTAAGTAATCAAATGTATTTTCAGTAGTGCATTTGCCTGTGGTACATAATTAAGGATTGCCTGTTCCTCTCTGTAAAATCGCGAATCCCTGTTCCTGACTGTAACTTGCAAGGCAACGAAACAGAACCAACGTCATGTGAAACACAAGAAGCTGAACATGTAGAATAATACTATCTTCATTTTCATCAACTATTTGCCTCAACTATTTGATCAAAAGGAATTGAACGAATGACCTAAAACTTTCGAAAGAACAAGCTGAACTCTTGGGATCGAGACTGAATCTTCTAGCTCAAGGGAAAAAAACATGTTTTAGATTAAGAGTTACATATTTCACTCAATATTTTGATGTGATGAATTGAATGTGTTTGCGATATGAATGATCTGATTATGCAGCTAGGTATACAACATAACTTAATGGAGTGGCGATTATTTATTGGCACCAGTATTTATAAGCTTGAAGAGCAGTACTACTTCATAATGGCTGTAAATTTAAATCGGTAGCTGTGGCTTATGCAGTAGACACGAAAGAAAATTATCAAACCATGACTTAGCTGCAAGAGAAAATTAAATATAAACAAAATGGCAATTTACATGCTGTAGCATTCCTTACTGTTTTGTAGCGACTTGGTTTTACCAACCAAGTGCTGCTTAATCATTTTGTACGTAGAGAGAGAGAAAGAGTACGAATACGAATACGTTACTGCTACCTTCCGGGATCGCTGGGTTATGATACTGCTGTACTTAGTAAAGGGTTCCAAACATTCAACGAAGTTATTTACAACAAAACAGCCTGCCTCGGGCCCATAGAAGGCGGCTAACCATTCATCTTTCTTTTTCCACTTGAACATGCATATGAATATAACACTGATTATAATTTGCATGGACTGAACTAATTTCGTTATGGGATAGAGAACAATGGCTATTCTTTAAATAAGAACAAGGGGCGTAACATAAAATATTGGTTTTTAATACAAAATAAGTGTGGATTATTATAAAAAAAATAAAGTAATATAAATAACAGAACTATATCTTGGAACAATCAATCAAACCCCAATAATAAACAAAACATAATAAGATAACGACATACCATTCCAACAATCACACTCATACGTCTCTAAGCAGAATCGGAAATCCTTCTTCCATGCTGACTTAGATTAAATTAAATCCAATCATTCTTCGGTTTACAATCCACATGCTTATCTTCTGCATTACCATGCTAACTTCGCCCTTTGCATGGTACACCAGAGTAGGATTCGAACACTGAATCCACTCGTAAAGAACCCAAACGCCACTTGTTAGGCCGATCGACTGACTGCTCAAGTCCACTGAGATTGCCGAGCATATATCAGGTTCGCCAGGAGAAGGGATGTGCGCTACCAAGATGCGCAATGGAAAGGGTAAAGAAGGAAGGGGTAACCACACGGAACACAGGAAACATTGGCAGGCTTCACAAATGTTCGTAAGCGGGAAGGAGCACGAAGATGATAACTGAACCGCAAAAGGCACTTTCGGTTCAGTTTTATACGGTGGGTTCACGAAATACTGCTGTTTTGTGCCTATTAGACACCCGTAACACCAAGAATAACTGTACAGTCAATTTATATATAAGGAAATAATATATCACTGGAAAGGAAAATGTGAATAACACTCCATTGGATAAGCTCTATAAAAATTGTCTCTGATTTTGCCATATTTTTAGTTCATTTTAATCATCATTATTATTATGAATACTTTTCCCTTATGAACCCTATGAACCTTATGCAGATCTTCCTAAAAGCTCTGAATAAAGGAGATCTGCGCTTCCATCTCTTGAAATAAATGTTTCCCAAATTGATTTAATCAAAGGTGAAAGACCCTCCATGGTATCTTTACCTTGTGGTGGTGGAGTGGCTTGCGTGCTTAAATGATCCCGAGAGCTATGCCGGCGGTGTAGCATTGCTGCCGATATGGATACCCATGCCGGACTGGTCGAAGGTGATAAGCCAGACGGAAAAAAGTACCTTCGTAGAAGGAGTGACGATTTTTCACCGTAAAAATACAACCGTCAAAAATGCGGACATGGGTTCAACTGGGGTAAATTTGTCCTGAGATGTCTACTATTTAATTTTGTACTAGAGCATGCCATCAAACCTCGATAGGATGAGGAAGGCTTACAACTCATTGGTATTAATAAGCTGTTAGTTAATGCTGATCATGTAGTACTATTAGCCGATAGCGAGGAGATACTTAAGGACAACACGCACACACTATTGAGTAACACTAAGGGATTGGATGTAAATATCAATAAAACAAAATATACGATCACACGTAGAAATATATTATAAATATAATAAATAAATAAAGCCTGATATGTCCCTTTAGGGCAAAGACCTCCCCGTACAAGGGTTAAGCTCTATTTGAGAGTGTCACCCGGTGAGCTACTCCGTGGTGAGAAGTTCACTTGGATGTAGCACTTGGTTTGTATACACTGTCTGTTCTGTGATTAGTTAATGCACAGTTGGCTCTCCATCGTTCTCCAGCTTTTCCTGCATTTGGCGACTCTGGAACATTGCGCCCCTGCTCGTTCTTTGAAGATGTCAGCCCATCGTCGTCTTGGTCTTCCGCGCTGTCTCTTGCCTGCGTACGGGTCCCACATGGTTGTTTTTATTGTCCACCTATCGTCCTATATTCTTGCGACGTGGCCTCCCCACTTCAATTTTTCCTGATGGCTTGTTGTGTCGGATCAGTTGTTGAGATTCTGTCCTTCAGAGTTATGCCTAAGATTTTCCTCTCCATTTTCCTTTGGCATACTTGGAGTGTGTACTTCAGTTTGGCAGTCAGATTCCAAGTTTGGCAGCCATATAACAGTGTTGGAAGAACACAGGTTTGTAGTGTTTCCATTATGAGTTACCGGTTGAGTGACTTGTCCAGCAGTATATACTTCAGTGACCAGAACGTCTTCCAGGCGAGAGCTATTCTCCTGCTTATTTTTTTCTCTACTTTCTGATGGAAGGAGAGTAGTTGTCCTAAGTATATGTACTCGCTTACATATTGAAGATCCATTCCATCGACTTTGATTGGGTTTTCCGGACCTTTTGACATAATTTGTGTCTTGATTTTGTTCATCGAAAGGCCTGCAATTTTGCTAGTTTCTGATAGCTCTTGTAGCATTGATTGGAGTTGTTTAGGGGATCTGGCGAACAATACCACGTCGTCAGCGAATCTTAAGTTGGATAGCCTGCTCCCGTTTATATTTACTCTGTATTTCTTGCTCCAGTTTAGTTTTCGAAATATGTCTTCAAGCACGCATGTAAAAAGTTTAGGAGAAATTGGGTCACCTTGTCGTACTCCTCTTTAGAGACTGAATGGTTGTCCCACAATTTCTGTCTTCACCTTGGCATAGCTTTGGCTGTAGATCTTATCCAGAACGCGAATGAGTTTGTGTTCGATTCCTTGGGTGTAGAAATATATTATATAAAGGAAATGGACAGCTAATGACAAATGAGGAAATTTTGAGGAACTGACTGAATTCAAATACCTTACATACTTACTTACTCACTGGCACTATCGAACCCGTAGGTTCATGGCCGCACGGACATAAGCTCTCCATACATCCTTATCCTGAGCTAATGCTTTCCAATCATTCCCTGTATAATCTACTTCCCTCAAATCATAGTTAATGTTATTCTCCCATCTCAATCGAGGTCTACCAACTGGGCGTTTCCCCTCTGGCCTTCCTACAAGAAGCCTCCATGCAAGTCTTTCATTCCCCAGACGTGCAACATGTCCTGCCCATCGCAGTCTACGAGACTTAACTTTTCTTATTATATCTGGCTTCCTATAAAGACCACGTAGTTCATTGTTAAGTAGTCTTCTCCATTCACCTGTCTGTTCATATCTCTTTTGTCCAAAAAAATTCCTAAGTACTTTATTCTCAAAAACTTGTAATCTCCTTTCCTCTCTTAAAGTAAGAGTCCATGTTTCGCACCCATATAATATAACTGGTAGAATAATAGTTTTAAATATTTTCAGCTTAACGTTTTTGAAAGGAGTTGGGACATCAAAAGTCTCTGCAATGCATAATAGCATGCATTTCCAGAATTGAGTCTATGTTTAATTTCTTTGTGCACCTCATTCCTACTTGTGATTATTGTTCCTAGGTATTTGAAATCAGCCACCTCCACAAAATTTCCCTCATTTTTCATTAGCTGTCCATTTTCATTATTTAATGAATTTCTACATGTTACCATATATTTAGTTTGATTGATATTTACTTCTAGTCCTAATTTCTTAGTGTTATTCAATAGTGTGTGCGTGTTATCCTTTAGTATCTCCTCGCTATCGGCCAACAACACTACATCATCAGCATAAACTAACAGCTTATTAATACCATTGAATTGTAAGCCTTCTTCATTCTCTAAAGATTTAAAGCCATGCTGTAGTACAAAATTAAATAGTAGAGGAGATAGTGCATCTCCTTGCTTCAACACATTCTGGATTTCAAAAGTGTCCGAAAATTGTTTGCCTATATGCACCCTAGACTTTGTGCCATTTAGACACATTCGTATAAGTCTAACTAACTTTTTAGGAAATCCGAACTCCAGCAGGATACTATATAACTTCTCCCTCTTAATTGAATTATATGCTTTTTTGAAGTCTATGTATAGTTGATGTACAATACCATTATATTCCCATTTCTTTTCTAAAATCTGTCTTATACTAAAAATCTGATCTGTTGCAGTCCTGTTTCTTCTAAATCCACATTGATGATCTCCTAGAATGTCATCAATATAGGGAGTAAGTCTGCTTACTAATATATTTGGTAGAATATTATACGAAATTGAAAGTAATGAGATGCCCCTGTAGTTGTTGCAATCAGTTTTATCTCCTTTCTTATAAATTGGTACGATAATTGATTCCTTCCATTCATCTGGAAGAACTTCTTTTTCTTGTCCATCACTTTTTCCCCCCTGATTTTATCTGTTCTGCTGGGATCTCATCTGAACCTGATGCTTTATACATCTTCAATTTTTCAATCGCCATTTCAACTTCTAATGCCCTTTGTTCATTTCTTTCCACCTTTTCCCAAATCATGCTAATAAACCAATGCATTTTTAAATCAATTCTCTCTATGATTTTATCAGTTCTACTGGAATATTTTCCTTCCTTAAATCAGTTTTAAGGCCTTTCAGGAACGTTATTTCATCACCAGAATATAATATGTTACTTAATATGCTGTTGTGGAACATGTTTCTGAAAGGTGTCGCCAAGCGTTTAAGCTTAAGTTTGAATTTGCGCCTTTAAGGGAGAGATAAAGTGTGGAAAATAAAATATTTTTAATAACCGAGGTTTTAAATGTAGCAAGTATGGTATTAAGGATCATTTATATGATTGGTCAAGAGTCTCGGTGACGTTTAGTAAGCCTATATTTGAACTCTATCACTCTTATGAAAGGGTAAAAAATACAATTTAAAAAAGTGGCCGATATCAACACATTAGTGCCCAGCGTTACATAAATGTAACACATGCCTCTTTAAACAATAATACCTCAAACTCATTGTTGACAGTATAATGTTTATACAATTGCACATTGTAGTGTATCCAGGAAGTGTGATCTTTCAGTCTGGCGTTTGTTTTTCATTGTGTCAGTTCATAGTGTGAACCATTGGATGCATATGTATGATTAATTTTCGGATTGCGCAGTTTATACTACACCATGGAAGAAGAATAAGTATAAATTAAATAATATATTAAATAATGACGTTTATTATATACAAACGTATTGAACATTGAATAATATTCACATTTCTGATACATTTAGTTGTTATGATTACTTAGAATTGGCACAGGGTGATGTTGAAGTTTACTGTAACATAAAAGTTACACTAGGCAATAATGTAAGCATATTTCTATATAAAATACCAGTTCATGTTTCCCAGTATAATTTATAAAGTGTTATTATTTTTATTATAAAATAGGTTTTTGGCGGTAGAATTTAAGATCTTTATTTTTATGGAACTTGATAAAATCCTAGCACCAGGATTTACAGTCAGGGATGCTCTGAACACTTTATTTATATAACATAAGATATTTTTATTACCTCTCGTTATTCTAATGTAATGACTGATGAAGATTCAGGAGATGATGATGTAGTGGTACTCCTTATAATCTCAGTGGAAAACAACTCCTCGCTAAGGTTGAAATACGAACTGCCGATGGAAGAGAGAGATATTCTGAACCAGTTCAAAAGTAAGTTACTTACCTGCCAGGTGCATCACAAAACACGAGTTCCTTAAGTATCTTACACTCAGTACACAAAAAATGTACATTGGGTGGATGGTGATATTCAAAATATCAATATAAACTTTGACGCAAGTAATTTACCTTCACAGGATGAAAAAATCAAACTGAAGTTTTAGAACTCTTACTCTCTGACGAACTTACTGACTTCATAATGTAAGAATGTAATATATATGCATTGCATAATAATTGTCCCTACATTATCATATCAGCAGCTGGAATTAGATGTTTCATAGCTAATCTTATTCTTATTGGGTACAATCAATTACGTTCTAAGAGAATATATTGGGAGAATAATGATGGCACTCAAAATAAATTACTGACCAGTACAATGGGAAGGACTATGTTTGAACAAATCTTAAGATTCATACGTTTTTCTAACATTGACTTCAACCCCGAAAACAAAGACAACTTGTGGAAAATTAGAGCACTTATAAATCGACTCAAGTGTAAGTTTGGTGCTTTCTTTGTACCTGAATAAAATTATCGTAAGATGAGAGCATGATCAAATATTTTGGAAGGTATGGGTTGAATAAGTTTATAAGAGAAAAACCCATCCAATTCGGATGTAAAGTCTGGTCTTTGAACACCCCTAAAGGGTATCTTGTTGACTTTGACATAATTTAAGGTAAAGTTACCTAGACCATTAATATAGAGAAGAATTTTGGTAAAGCAATGTCCTAAGTGTGACGTGAGATCGAGTATTGTTTGATTTTCTGTGTACCACATCCGATTAATGACTGAAGTAATTTATTTCCTAATGTTAAATATGTGAATGATAAGTTATATGGTGTGTTTAATGTTATTACTTTTTGCTCCCATATGTGCCTAGCGTTACATACATGTTACGATCATTTTTAGACAACCAATAAACACAACATTATTTAATATTACTTTCTGGCTACTTTGTGGACAAAAAAATACATAAATCAAGAAAAAACAAAAAATCAACAACTGATAAATTCGGGCACTAAACTGTTAATGTCAATTCCATAGTTTTCAGGATCTCTTCTAATTGCTCACAATTCTAATGACATTCACACTGAAGTTTGAATGAAAGCTGAAAATAGTATGAAAACAGCGAACGAGATCAGCGTTGAATCCAAAGTTTTGAGTGTAGCAAAGCTGATTTGTGAACGTACAGATGTCACGTTAGGGCTGAAAAATAATATATCCAAAATTACCAAGATTGGTGTACAATCAATAGTTTTCGGGATCCCTGAGCTCATTTGTGATAGTACAGAAGACATGAAACTCCAAATTACAATCCCACAGCATCGGGTGAAAGCAATATGTCTAAAATTTTCGTGATTTGAGTGTAATCCATAGTTTTTCGGGTCGCAAACGTGATTGGTGACACTCCAGATGATATTTAAGTCCAAGTGTGTTCATAGCACTCCTGCGGGTTGGAAAATATATAAATAAATTCTTAAAAATCAGTTACATTATTGTCGAATCTATAATTTTAGTATTTGGTTACTGTTCTCATTGATGCTTAAGTGTGATTGATAAGCAACCCTAAGCTGGAGGGGGTAAGAAAGTGTGAATAGACAAATTTGAGAAATTTGCAGAGATTAATTACTAATGCATAGTTTACGGAGTCACTATGCTGATTGGTCACAGTTCCAATGACTTTTTAGTCCAGGTTTAAACCATAAGAACCATAAGAAGGAAATGGGAGTAATAAGGGATAAAAATAAATTAACAACAGTCAATAATAATGTCGAATTCAAAAATTTTAGTTCCGCTAAGAGACTGTTGGCAGTACAGTTGATACGTAAGTCCACGTTTGTCAAATATCACACTTGGTGGTTAGAAGGGATGAGAAATAATGTCTACAATGAACGTTATTAATGTCTAATCAGTAGTTTTCAGAGTTGATAGATACATTTCACAACGTATCTATGATACGGAAGTCCAAAATTGAGCCCTATCATACCTAAAGTGCGTTTGAGGGATGAGAAGAGCTAATTAAGTAAACCAGTGACACTATCCAACACGTAGGTTCCTGGCCGTGCGAACATCAGCTTTCCATACATCCCTACACTGAGCTAATGCTCTTCATTCATTCCCTATATAATCTACTTCCCTCAAATTATGGTCAATGTTATTCTCCCACCTGGTTACAAGGCGCTTTCCCTCCGATTTTCGTACAAGAAGTTTCCATGTCCTCTTTCACTACCCATTCGTGTCACATGTCCTGTCAATCGCAGCCTACCAGACTGAACTGTTATTGTTATATCTGGTTTCCCAAAAAGATCATGTAGCTCACTGTTAAGTAGTCTTCTTCATTCGCCTATCTGTTCATCTCATTTGGTCCAAAAATGTACCTAAGAAATGTATTATCGTAATCTAATAATATTTTCCCGTCCCTTAAAGTAAGAGTCTATATTTCGAATCCATTTAATATTACTGACAGGATAACAGTTTTATGTATTTCCAATTTATTTTCTAAGACGCTGGGACTACAAGAGGGCCCGCAATGATTAGAAGCATGGATTTGCAGAATTCACTGTGTGTTTAATTTCCTTCCACGTTTCATTCTTGTTTGTAATTATTGTTACTTAGTATTTCAATTCAGACACCTCTTCAAACTATCCCTCATTTTTCATTAACTGTCCATTTCCATTATACAGGGTGTAAATGAATTATACCCCACAAATGTAACTGCTTACACAGGTGTATTAATCAAGTATTTGGGATAGGGAACCAATGGTCTACGAGGGAAAATGGGCGAGTTAGAGGGAATCAAAGTAATCGACAATTAATACAGATATATCAACTGGAGAGCAAAGTAGGAGAGAAAATTATACTAGAATAACTTCAGATCTTTATATTAATTCCGAGATCGTGATATCTAATAATTCTTCAACAACGTTTATGAAATATTGGGTTATCAAATTCCTTCAGATAATTGCACGCCACTGCACTGGTTAAAGCTGAATCGGTACAATGTGAGCCTTAGCTCAGGATGAAACATGCAGAATCTGTGTAGTTAACTTGTGACATCATGGTTACCGTGATGGATTTGAGATTCGAACATTGATAGTTCTAATCACAACAGGCCACTCTTTTTTTTTTGTGTATGTGTATACTGTGATATGTTGACACTGAAATTTGTTCAGTATAGGCTGCGTTATTTGGTTATTACATTAACATCTGATTAGAAATTACTTCATTATCAGTCGCATTACATGAAAAGCACCATGGAACATCTTTACAGTTATGCTGAACTTGCCAAAATGCATCTTATTTGTGGTGCAGCACAAGATAATGGTGAAAGAGCTGCTGTCATATACGTGTAGCGGTATATGAATAAACGTCATTCTTACTGAACAACCTTCGAGTCTGTTGATAGGTGTTTGCGGGACATGGAACGTTGAAGGTAAACAGAGTAGACGCCGGTAAAAGACATACGGTCCCACTGCAGAGTTTGAAGAAAATGTTTTTCATAGCGTGGAAGATGATCCCTCTAATAGTACTCGTGCTGTTCCACGTGTAATGGACACGAACCATCAAACCATATGAGAAATCATGCACGAAGACCAGCTCTATCCCTTTCATCTGAAAAAAATAGTACAAGCCTAAGAGCCAATGGACTTCGCTCAACGGGTACAATTTTTGTAATTCGACTTTGCTGCAACCACCGCTCTTATTTTCCTCGGTGTTATTCTTTGATGAGACAATATTAAATATACGGATGAGCTGGTTCTGAAATCTATGAACAGTCATATGTGGGAATATGAAAATTCGCATGCCATCTTTGATAGGGGTCACCAGCAGAGATATCCGGTAAGACATTTTAGAGGACGTCCTAGCTAGATTGATGGAAGAAGATCCTCTTCACATCAGGCTCCTCCCCTTTTCTGACGGAATGTGCGAAATCATTTGGATGAAGTGTATCCTGACCGCTGTATATTGGAAGAGGTAGTTCAACTGTAGTGTGGCCATCTCGCTCTCCAGATCTCTGTCTACTTAGTTATTTTTGTGGGGACACTGGTGTATGCGACCCCTGTTGATACAGATGAACTATTAGTCGCACGCATAATCGCAGCATGTGATGTAATCCGCGAGATACGGGGTACGAGATATCGTCTGTATTGTGAAAATGAAGGTGTCCAATTTGAACATTCTCACTAATGAGTTTGCAGGTGCTATACTTTCTTTTCATGGTTTACTCAAATATATTGTTTCTTATTTCCCAATAACATTATGTATGCCATGTGTACATACCTCATCATGTTGAACCGAAAGTGCCTTTTGCGGTTCAGTTATCATCTTCGTGCTCCTTCCCGCTTACGAACATTTGTGAAGCCTGCCAATGTTTCCTGTGTTCCGTGTGGTTACCCCTTCCTTCTTTACCCTTTCCATTGCGCATCTTGTAGCGCACATCCCTTCTCCTGGCGAACCTGATATATGCTCGGCAATCTCAGTGGACTTGAGCAGTCAGTCGATCGGCCTAACAAGTGGCGTTTGGGTTCTTTACGAGTGGATTCAGTGTTGGAATCCTACTCTGGTGTACCATGCAAAGGGTGAAGTTAGCATGGTAATGCAGAAGATAAGCATGTGGATTGTAAACCGAAGAATGGTTGGATTTAATTTAATCTAAGTCAGCATGGAAGAAGGATTTCCGATTCTGCTTAGAGACGTATGAGTGTGATTGTTAGAATGGTATGTCGTTATCTTATTATGTTTTGTTACCATTGGGGTTTGATTGATTGTTCCAAGATATAGTTCTGTTATTTATATTACTTTATTTGTTTTTATTATAATCCACCACTTATTTTGTATTAAAAAACCAATATTTTATGTTACGCCCCTTGTTCTTATTTAAAGAATAGCCATTGTTCTCTATCCCATAACGAAATTAGTTCAGTCCATGCAAATTATAATCAGTGTTATATTCATATGCATGTTCAAGTGGAAAAAGAAAGATGAATGGTTAGCCGCCTTCTATGGGCCCGAGGGCAGGCTGTTTTGTTGTAAATAACTTCGTTGAATGTTTGGAACCCTTTACTAAGTACAGCAGTATCATAACCCAGCGATCCCGGAAGGTAGCAGTAACGTATTCGTATTTGTACTCTTTCTCTCTCTCTACGTACAAAATGATTAAGCAGCACTTGGTTGGTTCTACCAAGTCGCTACAATGTTATTACTATTCTGATCGCTGCACTCTCATTTGTTTAATTACGTAAGTACTGTGTAAGGTCAATTACACATTTTGTTTACGAAACCTATTGTACTCTAAAGTGTGTGTATTATTATTAGAACCTTTCTTACAATTGTCTGTACAATACGTAAATAGTTTTGTATTTTAACTCATGTATTGCGCCAACATTTCAACACCGTATTGTGTAAAATAATGAATTAACAATTAACCAGAAGTTAATCTTCATACGTAACTAATTTACAGGACATACATAATAAAGGAAGAATGGAAAAAAAAAGTTTACACATACTGTACGTATTTTCGAACGTGATGCACCAATTCTGCATTTTCCTCGGTAGTAAGACTGTTATATATGAAATTATTAGTAGCGTGCCGACCATTTTACTAATTTAATCATAACTTGGCATTTTGATTCGTAAACTATTAGTTCATTATTTCCAATTGCTTATATAATACCCCCCTTTACGTAGTTAAATTTGTGCGGTATAATTAATTTACATCATGTATAATGCAGTTCTATGTGTAATAATATTTTTACTATTTTTGATAGTTTATTCCCAATCCTAATTTCTAAGTGTTACTAAATAGAGTGTGCATGTTAGCCCTCAGAATATGTAATCATATAAAGAGATCCAATTCATAAGTTGCGAGAAATAAGACAGATATACATAATTATTGAACAATAAAAATATTGAGCCCAATCACATAACAGCACAATATTGCCAACCTAAAATATACTTCAAATCATAAGAGTAGGCTTAATATAGTGTCATCAGTTAAAGTGGTGTTACTTCCATATGAACCACATGATATTTGAGCTCATCACTCTCCTAGCCCTTCATGGAACATAGTGGTTTATTCATTCATCATTCTATCATTCATTCATTCATTCATATCCTCGCTATTTCTCAATAATACTACATTAGCATAAAACCAACAGCTTATTAAAACCATTGATTTGTAGATCTTCTTCATCCTCTAAAGATTTGCTGACATGTTCTAGTACAAAATTGAATGGTGGAGTAGAAAGCGTATCTCCTTGCTTTAATTTGATTCTTAATTGGACGTGCTAGTTCCAGACCTGCAGTACCAATAGTAGAGCTCCTATTTAAAGAGAAATTAGTTGTAAATAATTAAACAATAGGATTGTTACTATGATCCTTCTAATTAACTAAATGTTATTAAATTATATGTAAGTGTTCTATGATGTCGGTATACATAGACAAAAGAAACAATAGAATTGGAGGACCCGTCATTTAATTAATTGATTTTTCATTCAAGGGAAAATTCGCCCGAACTAATTATCCCAAGAAGATTAATTTTAGAACATTAGATGTTGGAGAGAGAAGAAAATTAATCATGATTTGAAGGATATCAATAATACAGGGAATGAGTGGAAAACGTAATGTCGAGATATGCTTACGTCCGCACGGTCATCAACCTCCGGTCTGTTGGTTATATAATCCGATTGATAATAAATCGTCCTACTTATTTTTACTCATATCCTAGGAGAATTCCCAACAATATTTTCATACCTTTGTAGTATTTTCTAAAGAGTTCTATATTTCAGGTTGCTGAAAATTCAGAATTGATACATATCTAAAGTAAAGTAAAATGATTCCACTATAGGCCTCATGAGGCCTTTGGGGTAGTAAATGGTCAAGGCTCCCATTTTTTTCTGGACAATCGGCACTTGATTTCAACTTCGTACAAAATTCTAACAAATACATTAGTAAGCAGACTTACTCCCTATATTGATGACATTCTAGGAGATCATCAATGTGGATTTAGAAGAAATAGGTCTACAGCAGATCATATTTTTAGTATAAGACAGATTTTAGAAAAGAAATGGGAATATAATGGTATTTACATCAACTATACATAGACTTCAAAAAAGTATATGATTCAATTAAGAGGGAGAAGTTATATAGTATCCTGCTGGAGTCCGGAATTCCTAAAAATTTAGTTAGACTTATGCGAATGGCACAAAGAGTAGGGTGCGTGTAGGCAAACAGTTTTCGGACACTTTTGAAATCAAGAAAGGGTTGAAGCAAGGAGATGCACTATCTCCTCTACTATTTAATTTTGCACTAGAGCATACCATCAAATCTTTAGAGAATGAGGAAGGCTTACAAATGAATGGTATTAATAAGCTGTTAGTTTATGCTTATGATGTAGTACTATTTGTCGATAGCGAGGAGATATTAAAGGACAACACGCACACACTATTGAGTAACAGTAAGGAATTAGGACTGGAAGTAAATATCAATAAAACAAAATATATGGTCACATGTAGAAATGCATTATATAATGGAAATGGACAGCTAATGACAAATGAGGGAAATTTCGAGGAACTGGCTGAATTCAAATACCTGAGAACAATAATCACAAATAGGAATGAGATGCACAAAGAAATTAAACATAGGCTCAATTCTGGAAATGCGTGCTATTATGCATTGCAGAGACTCTTGAAGTCCCAACTCCCTTCGAAAAACGTTAAACTGAAAATATATAAAACTATTATTCTACCAGTTATATTATATGGGTGCGAAACATGGACTCTTATTTTAAGGGAAGAAAGGAGATTACAAGTATTTGAGAATAAAGTACTTCGGAATTTTTTTGGACCAACGAGAGATGAACAGACAGGTGAATGGAGAAGACTACTTAACAATGAACTACATGGTCTCTATAGGAAGCTAGATATAATAAGAACAGTTAAGTCTCGTAGGCTGCAATGGGCAGGACATGTTGGACGTATGGGGAATGGGAGACTTGCATGGAAGCTTCTTGTAGGAAAGCCAGAGGGAAAACGCCCAGTAGGTAGACCAAGAATGAGGTGGGAGAATAACATTAACTATGATTTGAGGGAAGTAGATTATACAGGGAATGATTAGAAAGCATTAGCTCAGGATAGGGATGTATGGAGAGCTTATGTCCGAGCGGCCATTAATCTACGTGTTCGATAGTGCCAGTGAGTAAGTAAGTAAGTAAGTAAGTAAGTAAATCGTCACTCGATATCAACCGGGTTGTCAGCCCTGAGGAACGGCTGCCTTTACCCCCATAACAAGCGTTCGGTACTAATTTACGTTAGAGGCTGAGTCGACTCCAAGGCCATAGGTCGCCAGAAGGTATTCAGTCAATTTAAAAATCCTGACCCTCAATCTTGCGGCTTGTAGCGTATTGCCTGGACCACCACGCCACGGCGTACCCCATATATTTACATATATGATACATATGTTTTAATAAATGTGCTTAACTCAGTTCTTATGGGCGATCACTGAGAAATTATTCATAGTGTGACAATATCTCTACAACATGCACTTAAACATTTTAATGTACTTAAACCAAATTTTGTTAATATTGTGTAGGTCAGTTAATTCTGCAAAAATATAGTTTACAATTAGGCCATATATCACGGTGCTAAGCTAATGCGAGTAAATTCATTTCACTAGTTGGCATCGTTCAAGGTATAGGTGAGAAGGTTCGTAAACGTTTCATTTCATCATTAATTGCCATATTTAGAAAGTATATTCATGGCAAATATTACTAATTGGTTTCTAATTCCTTCTAGGAGAGAGCATACGAATAGAATAGAGGAAAATGAAGGCTCTTATCAAATTTGTATTGATCAACTGCAGGAAAAAGTTAAAGATGGAGACCTAAAACCAGATCATGTAATAATGATGCATTATATTAGGAATGTCCACCGCTGTGGTTTCGAGGTAGCGTGCTGCATTGTCACGCAGCGGGCCCGGGTTCGATCCCCGGTCGGGACAATTTTTCTGGATGAGGTTTTTATTGGGATTTTTCCTCACCTGTAAGACAAATGTCAGAAAAACGTTAAGGCCCAAACGGCCTCCGAAATCATATGGCCATCATCATCATCCTTCACCGGTGTGGAAAGCAACGGGAAGCTACCATTCCAACAATTCCCTGGTAAAGCTACAAGCATAGCATGAAATGATGCAGTGAAGGACCTGCCTTCGGACAGAATTACTATGGATGGATAGATATTAGGAAATATAAAATCACACGGTGAAATATATGATCTAAGTATACAGACTACTGGAGACTGTCAGTGGAGGAGGAGATAGTCTGCTGGAAGTTTGTCTCATTTGGGAAAAAGAAGAACAGTATCTCTTCCAGAGCAAAAAACTAATTTAGTCGACAGAATTGCAGATTTAAAAATTGAACTATGAAAAGATAAAAATAATAATATTTAGCTTTCTTTAGGAGAAAGAACTTAGGTTGAACACTCGTCTCCTGAAGAAAACGCTGTAGACATAAATTTGCAATATTATTTAGTCTGAAATTAATAAATATTTAATAAATCTTAGGTCTGTGGGATTGAAGTCTGGTACCACAATATAATATTTCAATAAACGTTTTAATAAAAATCTTGAGATTCATGTCATAAATGTTGCCAAGGGCTTAAATCTTGGTTTATTCTTGTAACCTCAATTAGTATATTACAATCATGGGTGGGAAGTGGTTTTTACAGAAGTGAGGAAATTATTAAAAACCGAGCGATAGCGAGGTTTTTAATTCCCGAGATTCAGTAAAACACTTCATAAACGTGCGTTCTACATTATTTTTTTTGTACGATGGTGTTTTCAAAATAATAAATAATAGTAAAATAATTACATCTTTTTTGGAAATATTTGCGTTCATTATAAACAACTGACTAACATTAACAGTCTGGCCAACGTTTATACTGTAAATGCCGAAAATGATTTAGTTGAAACTACAGCAGGCCGTGACACCGAAGAGTTATAAAATGGCGGTAAGTGCGAATTTATTGCTTTCTATTGTTTCAAATAATGTTCAGTTCATTTAAAATGCAGTGACGTGTTTCGTATAATGTATATTAACATTATATTTTCGATATATTTTTGTATATACATTGTAAGTAGTATACATAAACGGCAGTGGATTTACTTCCCCTATTATGTAGGTAATTTGTATTATTAGAGTATAATCATTTAGTTGTTTATAGGTTGGCAACCGGAAATTTAGGAAATTGAACTTACAATCATGGTCGTCATTGTTGTAAGTACGACAGAACGCACAATCGTCCATAAACTTTATTTTACAAATAACTAGGGTCAGGAATTTTATGATTTAGCTTTATTTTTAATAAGATTATTATATCCCTTAAATATATGTAAAATGTTTTTTATGAAAAACAACAAATTGAATTAATAGATATTTAGACGACCGGCTACTAAACTCAATTTTGTAACGTGTTGTCTATCTATGTCCAGAGTATTTTGGTACATGTATTGTATATATAATACATTTTATGATATTTATTTACTTATTTATTGCGAAAATATATGTTTACAGAAAGAGTAATGTGGTCTTTGGACAGAAAAAAAGAGACACGATAAATCAACAAACTTTTTGTTGTATTTTGCAATTGTGGGTACCAGTTTCATATGTCAATTTAAAGTAAAAATGAGCGGGGAATGCGTTTTTTACGGTTCATCAGGAAAAAATTTAAAAGCAGTACAGGATGCAACTATTAATATACTTCCAGAAAAGTCAAGGAACGTTTATTTATGTAGTTATTCGAATTCATCATTGAAGTGTAATTTACATTATGTTGAATCTCTATTTTATGTTTTGAGATTTGTTAGAATATATAGTATAGCTTTTGGTGCCTGATAACTTCGAACTAAAGCGTCACAGATGGTTATAATAGTAGATAAAGTAAGTTGCTAAGTCATATTTAAGCATATTTTGTTCATTTTTCAGTGTGCTCTAAAATTTCCCTTACAATCATCTAAGACTTGTAGAGGGGACTGAGTTGATAATATTTAAAATTGGAAACTATGTCCGGAAACTTACCTTTTCCCTTCTACAGCCGTTTGAAAACATGTTTTTAACGCGACCACTTTTACAAGGACTTTATTATGAGGCGTGACACAGTGCATCACTTGTTTTACAATTCAACTCATTAATAACCAAAGAAACAAAATTGAAACTGAATCATGACTTGCATTGATAATCCCAGATAAACCCTCCACAATTAATTTTTGCAGTTTTCAAAATTTCCAAAAAATTTGACTTAAAAAAAACACTCAAGTCTTGGAATACTCGATGGCGAAATTTTCGATTTAGAGGAATGCGAAAAACTATTACTTATTGAGATTGGTGACGTACGTTTGGGAAGCGCTTGTTTTCAAACGGCTGTAGCACGGAAACGATACGTTTCCGGACATTGTTTCCAATTCTGCATATTATCAAAACTCAGTCGCCTCTACAAGTCCTAAAAGGTTGTAAGGGGAATTTCGGAGTACTCTCTATATGATAGAGCCATTTAAGTAGTTTAACGGTCATATTCGGAATATTTTCACTTTTTGAAAAAATAAATCTCTTATTTTATTTCATATAATTTATTTCTTCCAGGTTCATTAAAATTATTATATTCCTTACAATTACACATCGGATGTTTTTTTTGGAGATTGATAAAATCTACTTTATTGCCCTATTTTGTTTGTATTTACAATATCCGTAAGCATTATTAATCAAACAATGTGGATTTATTTTAGCCACAAGTAGACAGGGTTAATGAATATTGTTGAAGTCAGAAATGAGTGCATTACAGTTCAGATAAAATTCCTAAAATAAAGCAAAATATTTAAGTACAATTAAAACCATTTCTATCTCAATAAAGCGAGTTTTACGATTTTGTATAGTGTTAGACATAAGAATAATCATGAGAAATGATTTACACGCACATCGACATGCTACAACAGAAAACAAATATGGTGAACAGTGAAATTAATAAATAATAGTTTTAAGAAACTAAAACAAACTTTATTAGAAAACCGAACTATGAAAACGAAAATATAATTTTAATTTCCAACACACTTGTGATAAAATTAAAGCGGCCAATAAAAAAGTCTTATATAATACATATAGAATAAACCTAGAGTTATCAGCAAAAATAAAATAATTTTACCATCAAAAGCGTGGATGCTCTATATCAATTAATATATTTCATAATAAACAGATATTGGTAAAAGTAAAGTCTCTAAGAAGAGAATGTAAAAATCATAAAAAGCAACCCACGCTTTTGATGGTAAAATTATTTTCTTTTTGTTGATAATTCTAGTTTCATTCTATATGTGTTGAATACGATTTTTTTGTAGACCGCGTTAATTTTATCACAAGCGTGTTGTAAATTAAAATTATTTTTTCGTTTTTTTACTTCAGTTTTCTAATAAAGCGTATTGTTTTAGATTTTTAAAACTATTATTTATTTTTTAGTTTTTAGTTTTAATATTTTACAGAATATGACAAAAATGTAAATATCTTTAAATTCGATACTATTGTAGTATGAGCTAAAAGTAATACTCTTCTGCAAAAAATCCTCGCAGCCGGATTTGAACCAGCGACCTATGAATTACTGAAATTATATACCACCAGAGTCCACCGCTCTACCAACAGAGCTCTTACAACGAATGACTAAGAAGTCGACAAGTCCGCATTCTATTATACCAGTTTTCATTTTTTTGATTTGCTGATGATTCTGGCCAGGATTTTAGAAAGAAAATATAAGATTATTGTATTGTCACGGGTCCTTAACAGGTATGTAAAGTTTCAAGTCGATCCATTGTTTCTAAGTAGGTGAAAATCGTGTTGAAAGATTCCGTTACATAAAATCAAATACACTTTTTATATTTTAAGATGATTCTGGCCAGGATTTTAGAAAACAAATATGAAATTATTGTATTGTCATGGCTCCTTTACAAGTATGGAAAGTTTCAAGTCGATCCAATGATTTTATGTGGGTGAAAATCGCGTTGATATATTCCGTTACATAGATAGATAGATAGATAGATACAGGTCAAGCTAATATAAAGCGTGTAAAAATAATGTTATTTTATAACTTTAAGTATTATAATTAATGTATTTTATGTCTTTCGGGCTAAATGGCCGTGGTCTGGTTTTATTAACACTCAACGTTTCATCCACTACTGCGGTAGACGAAACGTTAAGTGTTAATAAAACCAGATCACGGCCATTTAGCCCGAAGTACATATAATACATGAATCAAAATACCTGTCGCGAAAGTAAGTATTATAGTTTTGTGTGTTTACGGTCTTTAAGTTTTATGTTATATTTACATATTTTTTGGCCATTTTGTTGAGTTCAATATCATAAGAACACTACCCCCAATAATGATCATATACTCGTATTCTAAGAAGAAAAAGTTTCAAGAGTTTTTCTAAACAGAAGTGTCGGTCCGCTTATGTAGTGGTAAACTTGCTCGCCTCTTGAGCCGAAGTTCATCGGTTCAAACCCGACCGGGCTTAATGGATTTATCATGTGAGTTTCTTCGTAAGATATCTAAGTATGTGGGTCGTGTGTCGTGGATTTAGGCACATAAAATAATAAACTAATGGCTGGAAGAGAGGACTGAGAACAACATTTGTCGATTCTTTCATTCAGATATTTGAACTGCAATGAGACCGAACTCAGCAGCATAAGTGCCTTCAAATAAAACGCCAACTACTAACTCTAACAAAAATCTCAGTGCAACAATTTACACACTGTTATAACTTATTTTTATATTATTACTATTATATTATTATTATTATTATTATTATTATTATTATTATTATTAAAACTCTTTTATAAGAGTCATGAATGCGACATTTACTTCAACGAAACAAATCGCTATATACTTTAGAGAAAAGATTCACTACTCTGAAAGCGTTTCTTTTTTATTATAGAAAAAAGCATAGGTTTTTCATTTAAGTCTCGAAAGCTTTTGGAAGACTAAAATTCTATTGGAATTGAAAGACATTATGCTTTAATAAGAGGAAGAGAGATAAAAATCAGTGTGGGAACCACTTGATGTCATGTTTTTGAAGGCACTTTGAGTGGAGTGCCTTGAAAGTAAAGTCAAGAGAATGAGGATTTAAAATGTACTTTTGCGTTAGTTGACATGATGTTCTCTTTCTGCTTCCATAGAAAAGCAAACACATAAAAAGGGGCGGAGGGTTGACTCCCCACACACACAGAGACATGATAGAGTGCGGGAATACTAGCAGCTGACATCTTACATGCAGGATTACATTGTTTCACTTATCCGGCCGGCTAACTCCAATCAATACTCTTTCATCCAATCGGCTATATTCTAACCCAATTTACTCTCCGTAATTGATGGACCTTATTTCCAAAGTCGATATCCACTGCAGTCCTATCTATCTCTTAGTACGCGCACAATTTTTATTCTAGCATATCTTTAATTTTGGAAGTACGCATTATGAGGGTTGTAATGTAAAACATTGTTTATTGAAAGTATGTTTTAACTTTTCTAAGCAGTTGGTCAGCTCTTTATTAATGACACCCTTTAACAGCTATGTAATTAGAATTCCAATTCAAATCTGTAAGTTAAACGGTCAAAACGTAAACTCAGGTCATTTTTTCAAGATTGGAATTATTTTGCATGATGGAAATCTACGGAAATGGATATACGGCTTTAATTTCCTTCAGATGGAATATTTTCTCAGGATTTATAAGCACTTCGGAGCGATTTAAGGCATGATGTGCCGTATGAGAGTTACCAAACTTGTGCTCGTTCGAGTCCACAAGGGGGAAGAAATTTTCACATGGAATTTCGGCGAATATGGGGCCGGAGCCTAACCACCATCGAGATGAAGTGGTTCCAGATTGAGAAAATCAACTAAACGTCTGGACGGTCCCACATTCTGACCACACGTGATCCCGATATATACCAGTACTGTGATTAACAGATGTGAAAGTGAGATCTGGTAGACCAAAGGCCTTTCAAGACCCGTCATGCCATGGAGTTTAATGTTAATAAATTGAATAAAGTTAAAAATTATTCATTTAATAACGCTTCTTATAAATACAGGTGATTTGTAACACAATTCAAACATAGGCGTGAAAAGATATATTTGTTTTCTCTGAGACTTCTTTATTTCAGACTGGAGGTTGTTTTACATATCGTTAATCTACAACATTGGGTCCACAACTGTATTTCCCATCCAAAGGAAATATATCGAGGGTTTGAACCTCTAATCTGCAGTTCAGAGGCAGAATTACTAAGCTCTAGACCATCAGGATCAAACGTACATATTCTATGATTGATATTTTAAAGGATATACTTGAAAATACTCTATCACACGTATTATAAAACGTCTGAAATTAAATATTTTGCATTTCAATGCTTGCTCTGATAGAGGAATCCGAATTCATTACAATGCAAATTATAAAAGCTTATTTCTGATTCCACAGATGGTGCCCTTGGTGCTTTTCTCATTATTAGCATTATCATCGTCGTCCTGATACACAATATTTACACAGCACAAACACTTAAAATATACAGTCGTCGCACACTTCTCAGTTAAATGGTCTACTAAAGAAGTTCGTAAAAGTTATACACCTATGTCACATTATGGTCATCTATCCGCCTAGTGCGGAACTCTGAACATGAAAATTTCATTGGAATACCCACACATTAGACCTAGAATACTGCCAAGACAGAACATAGAATATACCTACTGTCTAATCCCTGTTACCCTGATGAAGGACAAACGTGAGATGAATTTATATATCAAGTAAAATGTTATATATATATATATATATTATATATATATGCAAATAAAGAATACATTACATTAACTATTATGCACATATTCGTGCAGTTTATCGTCTGAATATTAGCTACATTCTATAAACCTTTACAAAAGAGATTCCAAAACAAGAATCACAATATAATGGTGTGGAATTGTGTGTGTAGGCAACAAATATTTTCTATCGCAAACGGATTTGTGAGTCATAAAGTTAAAAGCATAGGTAGCAGTGCTCAATAATAACAATAACAATAAAACCTAACTGCTATTGTGTGTACTGGACATGGGGGCGGTTGATAAAGCTGAAAGGGGTGTCGCCTATATAAATATACCAGGGTACAGTGGCACACCGCATGGTCATTCGTAACCAGTGACCCCATACTGCATATAACATTCAATCTAAGTGTCTGACATATCATTCTCAAAAGGTGCAGTCATTTCACTGGTATCTCTCCAGTCTACAAAACCCCTACAGAAATAATCACAGTGTCGCGTCAACGCACAAACTAAATCTTTTATACTCTTTCAGAGATTATAGAAAAGGTCGATAAAATCAATTTTTATATTCCAAATAGTCACGGCTCTAAAATTTAAGAAGTCTGTTGCAGAAACAAATCCGAACAATGGTGCTGGGTTTATATTATTTAAGGTTTTCATGACATCGGAAAAAAACTGAAACAAATGCGCTCTTCAATTAAAATAGCTGGGAGCAGATTTTCGAGTTATAAAACTTAAGTTTGCAAAATATTATAATGAACTTCCTGGGTCGATAGCGACAATGAATTAGATTCGATGAGACGCTCAGGATCTGCGTTTCATTTTGTGACAGATATCGTCATGTTTGCATGCCCTTTCTCATTTTTTTGGTTCCCAAAAATGTTCTCACGTATGCAATGACGGTAATACTATACAATATACTATAATTGAGGGATTATTTATTTAGCATTCATATTTATAGGAAATTTGGTCCTTTCCTATTTTAACATATTTACCTCTGTAAATATCAAAAACATGTTTCAGTTGCTATTATGCTTCGTTTTGATTTAAATTATATTGCAATTGCTACCTTTAGTATGTCAGACTGTTTATAGGACCTTAGTCCAAGCATTAAAAAGACAAAATCTTATGTGAATATAGAGGGGAAATGCATGGAAAAGAACGAACATAAAAGAATGGCATTTTGTCTCCTGAGTAATTTTTCACAATAATTTGATAGCGGTACATAAAGTTTAACGTTTTACATATGTGTATCCCATTAAGAATGATGTATGTGTAATGTCGCTTTGTTAGATGACAGCAGCTATCAGAAAATCTTCCATCAATCAAGATCGTGCGCTTGAATTCACTATAGACTTCACTTCGCGAGACGCTCTTTGTCTTCCTCAGGGACCTTCTACACCTTCACACGAGATTCTAGATCCGTTCTAAACTCATAATTCATGGCACTTTCGCTCTCTATTTTTTCATTGTCTCTTTTTAATCCTTATACCTACTTTGAAAATCGCTATAAAAATGGAATTTTTATTACTCACTTATCTGTTTACTCATGGAAAAGTCTCTGCTTCGACGTATTCATGTTAATGTGTTTCAATAGAAATATCAACTAAACCATTCATGCAGTCTATTTGAGGTCAGTTTATAAGTACTTTGATCAACCGCCGAAATATATCCGAAATAAAATAATTCAAACTTTTAAAATTCATATTTCAGATCACGAAAACATTCATATTTTTGTAGATTAGTATACATTTTTACAATATCACAAGTCAAGCGGTTTCTTATATTTGGACAAATCAATTCCAGATGTTTCAACCATCTGTAACGGATGTGAGAAAATGACACTACCAAATCATCCTCGACCCTTAGCTTCTCATTCATTTCTAATCTAATTTCAGTGCTTGGTTTGTGAGTGCTATGACTTAGTTTCGGTGCGCTTGAAAATATTTAAAATGTCATTAAGACTGATTTTAATGTAATAGTATACGTATGACTGTGTAAAAATCACTGTAACACAATTGAAAGTAAAGACTCAAAATGACGTGTAAGTGTTAATGACCCAAATAGCATATGTTACAACTATGGTGCAGTAACTTTTGAATCGCAAAAGAAAGTTATCCTCCATTGATGAAATATGGATAGAATATTTATTTTGGCTGCGAGGTAGGTAGTCACTAATCATTACGACATTTTTGGTTCCAAATTTCACTACACCAACAGTATCGAGAGAAAAAGTCAAACATTTACATGACTATTAATTCTTTTCACTTCTCTCCAATACTGAAATTAACATTAATAAAAATGTGTTCTAATGTTAATTATGATTGTCTCAAATATCCACTACGGTCAACCGAATATCCATAAAAGCTATGCAATACACAAAATCCTTCATCCTTGTATAACAATGAGTATAAATCACCATCAGACAAACCTACACAAAGGCTATGTCAACACCTGGATGTACACAATTTGTGCCTGATATATGTTCTGAAACTAATACAATCACTCCAATGCAACTGATGACCTTGTGAGAAACCTGGATCTGTCTAAGAATAAGGCCGAGTTTTTGTAATCACGGAATTTCAGAAAAGTGCAGAAAAAATGTAAAAGTGACCAGCTTTCATTTCATAAGTATTAACCACTTGTTTATGTAGCAAAATGTTGTATTTTGAAATTACGTGAATGGACAGATGGTCACATTGGGCATCAAACATTTCTAAGGTGAATAGCGGCTTTTGTTAATTTCTATTAACTCAGTATTTAAGTTGTTTTACTTTAATTTGGCAACAAACTAACAAATGTTCCTATCGGCTTCTGCTCATACTAAAGAGGCGTATGGTAAAATTAAACAGCCAATCAACGGTTTAAATTATTATATGTACACACGGTGTACGTATGCACATTTGAATGTTGTGACTATCATTTCAAGTCTTGCTTTGGTCTGATTGCAAATACCAAACACTGTCCTATAAAATAATGACGACTCTGGCAAAACTTAGAACCAGATACACCTTCTAAAATCATCGTTTGCAGACGATTAGTTGACGAGAGCAAAATAACAAAATATTATCACTTGCATTCTATATTAAATTGGGACTAACGAAAAGTTTTATAAACCGTTGGAATCAAAATGGTGAAGCATTTAGGTACCTTATTCATTTATTTTCACGATTAAGCTGATATAAATTGAAACATAAATTATTCATAGAATAAAATATGAAAGTTAATGGCAAAAAAACACACACACATTTAATGGACTTCTAACGAGCGAAGAAAAAATGCATGGCAAACCTCCTCTAGATTCTAACTTAACTCTCTTGGCAAAAAATTACACCTAATTAATAATACATTATCAGACAATATATGTATATGGCTTATTTCAGAATGTCAAAATACATTTCCTTGTCTCTCATCCGAACTTCTTCCCAGAGATTCTTGCACCACTAAGAAATGAATAAGACAAAGGTTTACATTAATGTATCGCTATTAAAAGCGACATTATCAGGGAAAACAAAGTATGTGTATGATAGCCGACTACTACTGGTCTCTAATAAGACATGTTCATAAGTTCAAATACGTTAGACAATCCAAGCCACGTGAATAAAAACAACATATACATTCAAGCAAAGAACAAAGAAGCTTATATTACAGTTATTTCTAAACGATATGTAATAATTATTTACCGCTATTTTCGAATTTAAGAAGTTCAAATATATACGATTTAATTAATTTTGTCGCGATACAAAAAACCTTGTAAATATTTGTTGCCTAGTAGTATATGAGACTCATAACTTATGCCCTTCAGAATTCAGCAGTTATATAAATTTAATAATAATAATAATAATAATAATAATAATAATAATCACATTTTTTATTCATTGAGAACTTTCCGCACCATTGAAGTTTTCCTCCAACCAATGTTAATAATTAACATGAGTTTTAAAAAATACATAAATGACTACGGGTTTACAGATGATCAGTTTGTAATACACGTTCACTAACTTCCCTTAATTAAAGTTTTCCATCGTCTTCTGTTCTCTGTACCTTTATCCGTTACACAAGGTTTCCTCATTTAATGCTGAATGTTATACTTCCAGGTTATTCTTGGTCTTTCTTTTTCAGCTCCTTCTTTCAATTTTCCATGTATGGACTGCATTTGATAGTCTTCTATCTTGTATTCTTCTTACGTGTCGATAGCATATTAGTCTTCTATGTTAAATACCATCCATTATACTTCCTTCTGTATTCCCCATTGTCTAGTTTCTGTATTCCTAATTCTTTCCAGTCATATAATAATAACAGGAAAACAAGTAAGTCTCGTACACATTTGACGCGAATGGGGAATGAAAGAGAGCAATTTAAACTTTTGTAGGGAAGGCCGAGGAAAAGCGTCCAGCAGGTAGCTAAAAATGAGGCGAGAGGATATATTAACCATGATTTCAGGGAAGTAAATTATACAGGGTCTCATAGGAAAACATATAGGATGGGGATGCATAGATAGCTTGCATCGGCGTGCTATAAACCTTCGGCTTCGTTAGTGCCAGAGTTTTAATTACGTTATAGTGTTTGGATCTATACAGAGTTATAGAAAATGTTATCATGGGTTTAATCTGAGTGAATAAATCTAAATCTATCGAATTTTCTAAATCATACATTAACAGTGTAACGCTGTGTATCTACAATTCAGGACCGGAAATTTGGTGCTACAAAATATAATTAAGCAACTCAAAATAAAATTGAAATAAAAATGACGTTATATTACATGATTACTAACAAAAAATAGCAAACTTTTTTCCTTTCTTTGATTCCAGCATGAAACATATATTTGTAATTTCCGCTTAATAATACAAAATAGTACAAAGTGATGTTAAGGTAATCCGAGAAATACAATACAAGGAAAAGCAATTCTTATTAAACTAAATATTTTCATACGAAGAAAATCTTCATGAAAAGATATTTGATCTTTCAAGAAAAACTGGAACAACATTTAGGAAGTAGAGTCTCTTGATGGAGGGAGATTTTCTACCATTCTGAAGAATTCCCTGAAATCGGCTTGATATTATGAGACATTTTCATGTTCATTTGTCCATATGTTTAGATTGTTATATAGAACTCGAGAAAAAATTTTCCTTAAGACGCCAATAGATAATCATGTGTGTGTGTGTATTATTTTAATTTTGTTTTTAGGCTGAAATTTTAATTGCAGAAATGACATTGTCGCACTACAATGAGAGATATATGGATGTGCATGGATGTGTGAGAGGACGAGAGAATATATTACTTTATAAGACACGTTTTTTGTGTAAGTATAGGTACGTATTTGATACATATACATACCGTATTTTATGGGCTATAAGACGCTATGGACTATAAGACGCACTTTAATTTTTAAGTAATTTAAAAAAATAACATTTTTACCATTTATTACTAGATTGCAAAGCCAAACTAAAAAAATCTTAGTTTATAAAATCCCTGAAAATCGTCATCTGAACTTTCATCTTTCTCTTCTTCTTCCTCTTCGTCGTCATCATTTTCTTCTTCACATTTAAGATGGTCTTCACTGTCATCGCGAGTGTTACTTACGCCACACTTCTTAAAAGATTTAACAATCTTCTCTCACCACCACCACCACCACCACAAATGTCACTCTAGACCACGATTATTTTATCCACTGAACACTTGATTGATTGTACGTCGTTTTAAAGCTCCCTTCGGCGTTAATTCATGTAGGATTTCACCCATCATCCATTTGTTCAAGTTCACTGGCATCATAGAGAGCATTGACGCATCATAGGCTATACAGTGTTCTGGGTTTGTGATAGAGGGGCGGGATGGAGACAGTGTTACCAAGCTTGTGAATCCCCGCAATTCACGTTCGTCGCATCGGTGCACTACCCCTGCCAGTTGAATTCAATGTTGCCATATAGAAATAAATCCCGCAGCATCGAATATATGGTAATTTTTAAGACTGTCGGAATATTAATTCAAACACTGGACATTTTCATATTAATTTTGAGTATTATCTATTTATTTATTTATTTATCTATTTATTTATTTTTGGCTATGGGTAAAAACAGCTCTTCAATCATAATGTTCTTCGCACAATGTAATTGCCGCGTGTAGATTACTCCAAAGTAATGGAGAATGCAGAAAATAAGTATTAAAAACGCAGCCCATTTGATTCTATTATTTCACAGTGGCACTCTCTGTCCATAATATTTCCTTTCCTCAAGAAATCAGAGGTACCCAAACAATTAATAGTTTTAAGTCAAGTTTATGCCCTCAGGGGTCCTCATCTAGGGGATATGTGGATGGCGACCACAAGGTGCCCAAGCTGTGCAAAACATTTCTTCCACTTACTTGTGTTTTGCACTCTTTTAACTTTACTATGTAACCTCTCTTGGTTAACTCTTGTTTTTTCGACCCCGACGCTATTAGGGCATCCGAGGGCTAGGGAGTCTTTCCTTTCTTCCATTTCTTCTTTCCCTTATTTTCTTTCCTTCTCCAGAAAAGCCTGACCAGAGGCTTTGTCTTCCTTTGGCCAGCAACCAATCGAAGGGACTATTATTATGCTTTCAAGTCTTATACGAGAATTTCCCATACGGGAAAATTTTCTGTAGGATCGTAACAGGCCTTGGCCTAATACTTGGAAGGAAGAAGAAGAAGAGGTCAAGTTTATACAATTGTTTCTTATCTGTCTAACTGTAACTAATTGCCACTACCGAACCCGTAGGTACATTGTCGCACGGACAAATACATCCCTATCCTGAGGTAATATTTTCCAGTCGTTCCCTGTATAATCTACTTCCCTCAAATCATGGTTAGTGTTACCCTCCTACCTCATTTTTGGTCTATCAACTGGGTGTTTTCTCTCTAGTTTTCCTACAAGAAGCTTCCATGCACGTCTTTCAGTCCCCATTCGTGCCACATATCCTGTCCATCGCAGTTTACGGGACTTAAACTGTTCTTATTATATCTAGCGTCCTACAAAGACCATCTTGTTCAATGTTATGTAGCCATTTTCATTCACCTGTCCGTTCATCTCTCTTCGGTTCAAATCTTTTCGTAAAAAGTTATTCTCAAATACTCAATATCTCTTTTCCTTCCTTAAAGTAAGATTCCATGTTTCGCATTCATATAATATTCTTCCATAGTAATTCTGCACGAGGGTGGGTCTTTCTCTGCAATCATAGCATTTTCATGCTATGCTTTGCAGCTTTACCGGGGAATTATAGGTGTGGTAAACTTCCCGTTGCTTGCCACACCGGTGAGGAATGATGATGATGATAATAATAATATTGACGAAGACGGCCGGATGATTTTCGGAGACCGCTGGGCCCTAAGCGTCCGGACATTTGTCTTACAGGTGAGGAAAAACCCCGAAAAAATTAACCTCACCCTGGAGCCTGTCCCGACCGGGAATCGAATCCGGGCCCGCCTGCGTGACAAGACATCACGCTACCTCGAGACCACAGCAGTAGACCCGTATTATGTAACTGGTAGAATACAATTTTTATACGTTTCATGTGTTTTAAAGGAGTTGGACTGTAAGAGTCCCTGTAATGCATAGGCCTAATAGCACGTATTTCCAGAAATGAGCCTATGTTCCATTTCTTTGTACATCTCATTCCTATTTGTGATTATTGCTCCTAGACATTTTAATTCAGCCACTTCTTCAAAATTTCCCTCATTTGTCATTACCTGTCTATTTCCATTATGTAATATATTTCTATGTGTAACCGTATATTTAATTTTAGTGATATTTAGTTCTAGTTTCAAATTTCTTAGTGTTACTCAATAGTGTGCGTGTTAGCCCTTAGTTTCTCCTCGCTATCGCCCAATAGTACTACATTATTAGCATAATGTAGCAACTTAAATAGCTTCTTATAGAATATTTATTTGTTCTCCTTTCAACGAAGTGTACTCTTTGAAATTTATATTTTTAGTTTAAATTATACTTTAGGCTACTATGTTGTACTCTTTATATGTATTCCGTTCATTGTATTTCACTAAATGAATTCATATTAAATGCTCAGCTTATGTTCTTCTATAATTTCCTCAAAAAATGTTTTCCTTTAAATAATTCTTGAAGTTATTCTCCAACCTCAATTTCGGTTTACCTACTGGACGCTTTCCCTCTTTTTTACCTGAAAGATTTCATGTCCCTCTTTAATTCCCCATTCGTGCCATATATCCTGCTTATGACAGTCTTCGAGATTGAACTGTTATTATTACATCTGATTCCCCATAGATATCATGTAACTATGAACTAGGCTTCTTTATTCTCCTGTATGTTCATCTCCTTTGGTCCAAAAATGTTCCTAACAATTTTATTCTCAAATACTCGTAAAATGTTATTATCCCTTAAAGTAAGAGTCCATATTTTGCATCCAAATAATATAACTGGGAGGGTAACAGTTTTATATATTCTCATTTTCCCTCCATGGTATCTTAAATTTTCGTAGTGGAGTGGCTTAAATGACCGAGAGAGTTATGGCGGTAGTAACATTGCTGTTGAAATGGTTATCCATGCCGGACATATCAAAGGCGATAAGCCAGACGAAAAAAGTGTCTTAGTTAAAAGAATAAAAATAAACCGTCAAGTAACGCGAGAATGGTTCCGGGGGGGGGGGGGGTTCATCGGAATGCTCAAACGCCGGGAAATGTTCCTAGGAACATAGAATGTTAGTATAATATGTAATAGTTGGGCACTAGAGATAGGCCTAATAACGTGGAAATTAGATAAATCGCCCTTGAATATAGTCGATTTACAATAAGTTACATTACCAGGAGACGGTAGTCGGAACCATGAAACTTTGAATTATACTATGGGGGAGCAGCCATACCTGAATTCGGAACGGGTATTTTAGTCCAAAGTATGATCCTCTACGCTACCAAGATGTTATCTTTGTTAGTGATAGGAAATCACATATAACTCTAAAGGGAAACAACATGATTTTGTTATCGTAAATGTGCATGGCCCCACAGAAAATAAGGATAACCAGATCAAGGATGAGTTCTATGAAGAACTATAATTTTGTTTTTATAAGTCTTTCGCAGTATCATTCGAAAATTGACTTAAGATATTTTAATGCAAAAGTCGGAAGAGAAAATATATTGAGGACAACAATAGGCAAATTCAGTCTTGATGAATATGGTAATGACAATGGGATTAGATTAGGCACATGTGCACACTTCAAATAATCATATTGTTAAGAGCACAACATTTCATCTTAAGGATATTCCTAGATACAATTGGATGTCTCCAGATAGATTATATATTAGTGAACAAATCGCTAGCACAGTAGCATCATCGATGATAGATCAGTAAGATGGAGAGACTGCAATTCGTATCATCATTTGGTCAGAGTAAAAATCAGAAAATAGTTATATCTGATGAGAGGAAAAACGCTAAGTATGATACTACAAATTCGAATAAAAAAGTCGACAATTGATAAACTGAGGCAAGAATACCAGATAAAAATTTCTGAAAGATTTTAAATACTGGAATCTTGAGATAAACATTTTGCAACCGAAGAAGAAACTGATATAAATAAAAGAGGAACACTGTTAAATATTCAGCGTAGTTAAAAAGATGGGAAAATGTTACATTTTGCAACCGAAGAAGAAACTGATATAAATAAAAGAGGAAGACTGTTAAATATTCAGCGTAGTTGAAAAGATGGGAAAATGTTTTGATGAGGAACGTTACAGTATTGTAAAGAAAAGAAAGCTAAGGAAAATGAATTGGTTAGTCGTATACGAATCAATGCATGCAAATGTACAACAATTGGCTAGCATTATATGAGAAACAAATATGTTATTAAAGAGTAAAAAGGAAAATATTTGAGAGAGAAGATTAATGATCAGGTAATAAATAAAAAATAAAGAAACATTAGAGAATTATTTTAGGGAAATAGGATAGAGAGAACTGCACCATTGTCGGCCGTAAGTCCGTTTGAAAAAGGAGGAGGGAAGCAATAACACCTCGTTAAAACCTAGGTTCAGCTGATCCGGTTGGGTCCCTTGTAATGGTCCCTAGCCTGGGTTACGGTGAAGACCACAACGGCGGATGCAGCAGAGTAGGAGACCTACGGTATGGTGCAGACGGTGGATGAGGCAACGAACTTTTAGCTACAGTGAAAGAAACTGATCTATGGTGGACTCCAAAAAAGGTCTCTGGTCCTCCAGGTTGTGAGTTGATGCTCCGGGCCAGCTCCTTATTCATTGTAAAAAACTTAATGCTAAAAAACCAAAATATATAACCGGGAAATGTGGGGGAAAATGGTATATTTTGGTTGATGATACCTGTGTATATAACGGAAACAATCCTGAAATAAATAAAATAAAACGATGGAGAGGAAAGGTTTTCAGGGTAGAAAAAAATAATTAGGATGAAAATGAGGATACGATTGCAGATGTCGTGAGTATATTAAATAAATACAATTTGTATTTTAATGAGCTATTGAATGAACATGCAGAACAGGATGGTGATTTACATACAGGTAGAAGAAATTTGGTCACAGAAACACGGGAATGTAGATGTTGAAATAGTGATAGAAAAAATAAAGTTTGATGGGATGGAATAGAAGCAGATTTGGTAAAATCAGGAAGAAAATTTGATGAACGATATACGTCGGTTGGTCTACATGATTTAAGAAAGTGATGATCTTCCAATTGAATGGAAAGAAGGGATAATCGTACCAACCAATAAGAAAGGAGATAAAACAGTTTGTAACGACTACAAGGGCATCTCATTACTTTCACTTCGTACAACATTTTAACAACTATAATACTATCCGGTCTTCTTCTTCCTTCCAAGTATTAGGCCAAGGCCTGTTACGATCCTATAGAACATTTTCCCTCCAGCGTTTCATAGGACGGCCCAGTGATCTTCGTCCTCTTGGTATATAATTATAAACAGCTTTGGGGATCCGATTTGAACTCATTCTTTCAAGATGGTGTTTCCAATTTAGTTGGTACTGTTTAATATATTCCAAAATTGGCGTAGTCTTCAATTCTTTTAAGATATCGGTGTTCCTTTTCCGATCCCATCTGGTGTAACCCGCTGTTCTGCGCATGAATCTCATTTCACAAGCCGTTATTCTGCTTTCATGTTGTTTTTTTAGTGTCCATGCTTCACTACCATAGGTCAACACTGGTCTAGCCAAAGTGTTATATAAACGTAATCTGTGTTTTTTTTTGTACAAGGGATGGTTTCATAACTTGATTAATAATTCCTAAACTTTTATTATAACTAGTAACTTTTTCAGGGATATATCTTTTTCATCCCAGATAGAGAGATAATATCCAAGATATTTAAATTGATTAGATCTCTCTAAAAATTTATTCTGGAGACAGATTTTTACTTTGTATGGGGTCCTTCCCATGAAATGCCATAATTTTAGTTTTGTTAATTGATATTTCCATATTAAATTTGGCAGCTATTTTTTGTAAATTATAAATTGATCGTTGCAAATCATTTTCGGAAAGTGCCAGAAGAGCTAAAATCGTCTGCAAAAAGAATAGCATCGAGTTTGAGGTTCCTGTTGATGGGTATATATCCTCGTTGTGTTTTCCTCCATTCATTTATTAATTTATTCATGTATATAATGAAAAGCAACCGGTGAAAGTCCACATCCCTGTCTTACTCCAGTGTTGATCTTTTCCCAAGAAGATAATTTGCCATCTTGTTTAACAGAGATTTCATTATCTTTATAGATGTTGAAGATATTAGTAATATATTGTTGTGGAACGTTATCATCAGCTAAAATTTGTAGTAATATATTTCTGTCTACTTTGTCAAAAGCCTTTATGAAGTCAACGAAGGCGATATGAGTTTCTATATTGAATTCCTTGTGTTTTTCTAATAGTAGTTTTAGAGTAAAGAATCCATCTGTACAAGATCTACCCTTTCTGAATCCATTCTGCTCTTCTCCAATTATATTTTCATAAATTTTTCCTCAATTTATTCTTAACTATATTAGCATAAATTTTATATCCAGAGTTCAACAAGCTAATTCCACGATAGTTATCTTTGATTTGGCGACTTCCTTTTTTGAAGATTGGTATTACAATGGATTTGTTCCAGCTTTGTGGTGGTTCTTGTCCTTCCCATATCATATTAAGGAGAATAAGAAATCTGTCTAAACATTTTTTAGTTGAAAATTTAAATAATTCTTGATTAATGTGGTCTTCTCCGGGAGCTTTGTTACTTTTTAATGATTTAACAACATCAGTTAATTCATCTATAGAATTTGTTCCAAAGCAGTGTTATTAGAGATTGGTATTTGTAATAAATCATCCTTTTGTGTCCATAAATGATGAAAGTAGGTAAGCCAAGATTCTTTAGATATACAATTTAAATGTGCATTTTCTCTTGAATCATTATTTAAATTTTTTAAACTTTATATATTTTTGGTTGAGGCCTAGTGATATCATTTTCCAAAAATGAGACAAATTGTTCCCAGCTTTGTCTATGTTTTTTGCGAACTTCAATTTTAGCTATGGCTCTCTTCCTATGATACTCTACTTTATCTTCATCTTTTTTTGTAGACAGAAATTTTTTGTATGCTTCACGTTTACCATCAATTACTTTTTTTATGTTTTCATCCCATATCCGTAGTCCTTTTTTCGATTCCATTTGGTTTTGATACCCAGGCTTTCATTTGCTGCGTGTGTCAAATTACACTATCCGGTCTTATTCCCTAGCTTGACAAAGTAATCGGTCACCAATGGAATTAAATAAATAGTTTTCCAATAGGTCCGATTTTTATTAATACTAAAGAATTTTAGAATCGTAGTGGCATTGTGCATCACAACTGTATATAAATAACTTCAGAAAATGCTCAAGATTCAATTAAGAGGGAGATGTTATACTGGTTTTTTCCGCTGGATTTCGTTTTTCGTTCATTTTTCATTCATTTTGAGAAATGTTCTCATCATTGAGGGTTTTTTTTTTTTCTAACCAATCTTAGTAATTTAACATCAGTGTTCCTTAAAAAAAATTGGACCGCAAGAGAAATGAACAGACAGATGAATGGAGAAGATTGAATAACGGTTGATTACATGGTCTTCATAGGAAGCCACGTATAATGATAACAGTTAATATTTCGTACACTGCGGATGGGCAGGATATGTGGTAAGAATGGGGGAATGAAATACTTGCATGGCAGCTTTTTTGTAGGAAAACCAGATGGAAAAGCCCAGTTGGTAGACACAATAATGAGGTGGGAGAATAACATTAATTAGGAATTGAGGGAAGTATAATATACAAGTTATTATTTGAAAACCGTAGCTCATGATAGGGATGTATGGAGAGCTTATGTCCGCGCGGCCATAAACCCCTACGGGTCGATAGTGCCAGCGAGTTAATTAATTAGTTTTAATAAAGTACATAAATGACTACGTACTTATAGACTATCAGTTTGTAACAAACATTCACAAATTTACCTTAAATTTCGTAATTCCAAAAAAGTAAGTTATACATATTCGAATATGTCTAAATATCACAAGTAATAGGCTGCATGTAAGTAAACAGTTTTGAGTAACTTCTGAAATTCACGATGGGTTAAAGCAAGGAGATGCAACTGTGTCCTAATAATGATCAATTTTGTACTAGAGCATGCCATCACATCTTTAGAGGATGAAGAATGCCTACAAATCAATGGTATCAATAAGTTGTTTCTTTATGCTGATGATATAATATTATTAGGCGATAGCGAGGAGATACTAAGGGACTACTTGAAAACTTAATTGAATAACAAGAATAAAATGGGACTGGAATTAACATAAATAAGAATAAATATATGTTCACAAGTAAAAATATATTATTCAGTGGAAATGGACAGTAATGGCAAATGAGGGAAATTTTGAAGAAGTGGCTGAATTCAAATACCTAGGAGCAATAATTACAGATAGGAATGAGATGCACACAGACGTTAAATATAGGCTCAATTCGAGAAATTCATGATTTTAGTCTTTACACTGACTACTATCGTCCCAACGTCCCTCAAAAAACGTTACATTCGAAACACATAAAATCGTTATTCTCCCAGTTGCATATTATATGGGTGCGAAACATTGATGCGTACTTTAAGTGAGAAGAGAATATTACGATTATTTGAGAATAGAGACCTTAGGAACATTTTTGGACCAAAGAGAAATGAACGGATATGCGAATGGAGAAGATTACATAACAGTGAGCTACATGATCTTTAAAATATATAATAAGGGTTAAATCTCGTCGACTGCAGTGAGCAGGAAATGTGACACAAATGGGGACTGAAGAAGAGGCATGGAAACTGGAAAACCATAGCGAAAGCGCCCAGTTGTTAGACCAAGAATGAGGAGAGAGAATAACATTAACTGTGAATTGAGTGAAGTAGATTATACACGAAAATACTAGCTAAGAATTGGATGTATGTTAATATCCGTGTGGCGATCAACCTAGGAGTTTCGATAGTGCTGGTAGTTAGTTCCGATTGAGGGTCTTTCCACTTTTCAGCGGTTGCCCTTTTACCAGCCGGCTGCTGGCCCTTCACATCCACATGTGTCAATCACAGAGGTAGATGATCAACAGCCAGTGTAGGGGTGACATGTGGTTAGCATGTCGAGTCCCCCAGCCGTTATAGCTGGTTCCTCAACCTGGAGCCGCTACTTATTGTAGCTACCCAATTGCCTCACGATGCTGGGTGGACACCGGTCCCATACTGGCCGAAATACCATGAGAAAATTTCTTCCCCCATGGGGACTCGAACCAGCACAAGTCCCGTAGTTCTGCGCCAAGGCTTCCTGCCTTAACCGCTCGGCTACGGCGCTGGTAGTTAGTTAATTTTGTTATATTTTCAGGTTTTACTTTTACGTTTTAGATATGTTGGGATGACAACCCCTGTAATGTATGATAACATATATTTCCGGATTTGAACGTATTTTAAATTTCTTTGTGCATCATATTCCGGTTTGTATCTATTGTCCCCAATTATATGAATTCAGCCACTTCCTGAAAATTTTCTGATTTCTTATTAACTGTCCTTTTGCATTACATATTTCTATGTGTGTTCATATATTTGAGCATATTGATGTTTACTTCCAGTCCCAATTCATTAGTGTTAGTTAATTGAGTGTGCCCGTTGGCCTCTAGGTTCTCATCGATAATGCCCAATAATACAACACCATCAGAATAAAATTAACGCATATTGTACGTAACAATTGTATTTCGCATATATGTAATATCTTATGTTTCTTGTGACATAGTGATCCTACTACAGACCTAAGCAGGCCCTTGGTTTACAAGGAGGTAAGCGTCTTATTTTTAGACAAACCTCGCGAGGTATCAGCCGCATTTTTGTCTCTGCGTGACAGCCCATTTTCTCCCAGAAAAAACACCTGTTTCCCTACTCATTTCCGTTATGAGCTGTAACAGCAATCAGTTCAATATGCCTTGATTCTCAGAAACTGTCTGCATTGAATGTAATATTAAAGCTAAAAACCCAGATAATGATGGAAAAATGTTACTGTTATACAATAGAGATTTAGAGTTATTATTATCTGGACTCTAGGAAATAAATAATAGCTCGGTTTACATTCATTTATTGCCTAAAAATGTCCAGAATGCCTCACTAAATTATCGTACATAATTTAAAAAATGGCAAGATAAGCACAAGTCATTTCAAATGTCTGCAACGAAATTGGTTTAGATATAATCATAGAAAACTCAAACATATTGAGATGTCTCCTGATCGAAATATAAGAAAACACGACGGGGTAACTACTGACAATAATTCTTATAACTAACTAACTAACTAAACCACTGGCACTATCGAACCCTTAGGTTCATGGGCGCGCGAACATAAGCCCTCCTGGGTAACCTTTCTTCTTGCAATCGTCGTACATGGCCATACCAATTAATTGCTTATCTTATATATAAAAATTAATGTTTGTTTGTATGTTTGTTTGTTCGTACGTTATGCGCGACCATACCGTTGATCCGATTGTAATGGGGTTTTTTTTGCAAAATGTTCAGGAGATTCCCGGGATGAACATAGGCTATAAGACAGTTCTGATACTCAACTCCTACACCCTTAAAAATCGTCGTTTGTAGTGAAAAGCGTGAAAAAAGTAGCTCTTTGGACGCTTAAATGGCTTACGCAGCGTAAACCATAAGAAATACACAAAATTAATGTACACAGAATTGAATATCTCAAAAAGCTCTACAAAAAAGTCCGCGACAGTATATGTTTATCTCTTACGGATAACTCACAAAAACCATTTTTCTGTTTCACTGATACAAAGAGTCCCGTATCTCTTACAGATAACTCACAATAACCATTTCTGTCTTTCATTGATACCAAGAGTCTCGCGCCGTACCCGAGTGGTTAAGGCAAAGTCTTGGCGCAGAACTACGGGACTTCCGCTGGTTGGAGTCTCCACCGGGAAGAAATTTTTCTCATGGAATGTCGGCCGGTATGAGACCGGTGCACAGCGGGTCAGAAATTAAATCTAGCTGAAAAAAAAACTACTATTTTGACTGACTCTAATTAATTTATCTTTTTTTTCACTCTAATATAATTGTTGTATGACGGTTCATAACTTAACTGCAAAGGAGGGTACAATTCTAATGTTCATGATTATGTGACGTCATAATTCACACTCCTTGAGCTACAACAGAAGGCTGTAAGAGGTTTTCTTGCGAACTTATTTAATAATATCTAATTATGTCGTAATTGCAGAATTTTATGGTAAAAAAGTAACATATTTTTATCGTCCGCCCATGACATGAGAATTGAACGTTCGGGCAGGACAACGTCTGCCGGGTACGCTAGTATAATATATAAACATTAATGTTAGTTAGTTTGTTTGTTTGTTCGTACTTCATACGCGGCAATGCCGTTGATCCGATTATGATGGGGTTTCTTGCAAAATTTTCAGGAAATTCCCGGGATGAACATAGGCTATAAGAGAGTTGTGACACTCAACTCCTACACCCTTAAAAATCGTCGTTTGTAGTGGAAACCGTGAAAAAAGTAGCTCTTTGGACTCTTAAATGGCTTACGCTGCCTAAACCATAAGAAATACACAGAATTCATGACACAGAATTGAATATCTCAAAGAGCTCTACAAAAAAAGTCCGCGATAGCATATGTTCATATCTTACTGATAACTCACAATAACCATTTTCTCTTTCATTGATACCAAGAGAATAATGCCCATTCGGGTAAACCTTTCATCTTTATTATTGATACCAACAGTCGCGTGGTTAAGGCAAAACGTCTTGGCGCATAACCAAAGGACTTATGCTGGTTCGAGTCTCCATGAGGGAAACATCTTTTCTCGTTGAATTTCGGCCAGTATGGGACCGGTGCACAGTGGGGCAGAAATGAAATCTAGTTGAAAAATTACTATATTCACTCACACTCATCAATTTATTTTTTCACTCTAATAGGCCTATAATTGATAGATGACGGTTCATAACTTATCTGCAAAGGAGGGTACAATTCTAATGTGAAAATAGTAGCTCTTTGGACGCTTAAATGGCTTACGCTGTCTAAACCATAAGAAATACACAAAACTAATATACACAGAATTGTATATCTCAAAAATCTCTACAAAAATGTCCGCGACAGCATATGTTTATCTCGTTCCGATAACTCACAATAACCATTTTTATCTTTCATTGTTACCAGAAGACCCACGCCGTAGCAGAGTGCTTAAAGCAAGAGAGTTTTGGCGCAGAACTACGGGACTTACGCTGATTCGAGTCTCCATGGGGGAAGAAATTTTGCTCATGGAATTTCGGCCTGTATGGGACAGGTGCTCAATGGGCCAGAAATGAAGTCTAGCTGAAAAAGTACTATATTCACTCACACTCATCAATTTATCTTATTTTTTCACTCTAATGTAACTGTTAGATGACGGTTCTTAACTTATCTGCAAAGGAGGGTACAATTCTAATGTGAAAATAGTAGCTCTTTGGACGCTTAAATGGCTTACGCTGCCTAAACCAAAATAAATATACAAAACTAATATACACAGAATTGAATATCTCAAAAAGCTCTACAAAAATGCCCGCGACAGAATATGTTTTTCTCGTTCGGATAACTCACAATAACCATTTTTATATTTCATTGATACCAAGAGTCCTGCGTCGTAGCGGAGTGGTTAAGGCAAGAAGTTTTGACGCAAAACTACGGGACTTACGCGGGTTCGAGTCTCCATTGGGGAAGCAATTATTTCTCGTGAAATTTCGGCCAGTATGGGACCGGTGCACAGTGGGCCGGAAATGAAATCTAGCTGAAATAGTACTATATTCACTCACACTCAACAATTTATCTTATTTTTCACTCTAATATAATTGTTAGATGACGGTTCTTAACTTATCAGCAAAGGAGGGTACAATTCTAATGTGAAAACAGTAGCTCTTTGGACGCGGAAATGGCTTACGCTGCCTAAACCAAAAGAAATATACAAAACTAATGTACGAAATATCTCAAAAAGCTCTGCAAAAATGTCCGCTACAGCATATGTTTATTTTGTTCGGATAACTCTCAATAACCAGTTTTATCTTTCATTGATACCAGGAGTCCCGCGTCGTAGCGGAGTGATTAAGGCATGAAGTTTTGGCGCAGACTTACGGGACTTACGCTGGTTCGAGTCTTCGTGGGGAAGCAATTTTTACTCATGGGATTTAGGCGAGTATGTGAATCTAGCTGGAAAAAAAATATATTTTCACTCACCCTCATCAATATTTTTTTCACTCTAATATAATTGTTATATGATGGTTCTTAACTTATCTGCAAAGGAGGGTATTTGTATTTTTTGACAATAAAATGTCAATATGTCGATATATTAACATTAGACTAGATGCCAAAAATGAGAGGTTGTGATATTTTATCCACCCTACAATGCTGTACGGAAGCAAATTTGTTATGCCACCTTTCCCAAGACAGATATTTCAGCAGAATATTTTTTTTTTCCAGCCTCTTCGAAAGATATTTGGGGTCCTACAAATCCATAAGCAGATGAAACAGGATTTTTCAACGACTATCAGTGTTCTAAATTCTTAATAACGTGAAAGTTTATTTTTACTTTTAGCCAATCAGAATATTTCAGTAGTAATCTAACTTCTTTTTCTCTCGCACAACTTCCTATGTTTTAGAAAGTCGCTTTTAATTTTTTAAAAACATTCTCCGAACATCCTCTAACTATAATTCATTAATAGATGATCACCTTTTGCCACTATCGATCACTTTTCTTCATACATTAAATCAAACAATTCTCTGCGCACGATGATAGGCCTCAGCTGCCGGCCGCCTCCTCTAATAAAAAGCTAATTACAAAAAGCGTAATAATTTGCACACATATGATTGTGCGGGATTTGATGTCCATAAATCACTCTATATTCTAACTAAAATTTGTACTACACATCAGAACTGTTTTGTTTCGTACCTCAATTTAAAGTCAAACGATAGTGTAAAATTTTTTAGTGTTTCTAAGATATGATTCCATGTGTATTTAACTCAATATTTGGTTGTATAGAAACACGTTAAATATGTCAATGAAAAGTACAATCCTTGAGGTTAAGTATCCGTATACAATGAGAAGAATAACTCACTGAACTTGAATGCAAAACGTATTTATTTCTACAGCTCGGTACACAACTGGGTTGCGGACCAGATGAGTTCTTAACTATCGACAAATTCGGATGTTTATATTGTCTACATAAATTTTAGAATTCTACCCTCCTTTGTAGATACGTGAAGAACAGTCATCTGGCAATAATTTTAGAGTGAAGAAAGATGAATTGGCAAGAGTTAGATTTCGTATCTTACTCACTGTGCGGTGCCCACCCAGCATCGTAAGGCATTTGGGTAGCTACAATAAGTAGCGACTCCAGGTTGAGAATACCAGCTATAACGGCTGGAGGATCCGACATGCTGACCACAAGTCTCCCTACACTGGCTAGATGATGTTCTACCTGTGTGATTAACACATGTGGATGTGAGGCCAACGGCCGACTGGTCAGCCAAAAGCCTTCTAGACCTGTTGCGATTTCAGTTTTTTTGATGCCAAGAATATCGGGATAAGTAGATTCCGGTCAAGCGTGCTCTGTCATACCGTTCATCCGACTGAGACGGGGTTTATGAAAAATGTGCTGGAGATTCCGGGAATGAACTTAGGCTATAAGAGAGTTGTAATACTCAACCACTTCACCCCTAAATATCACCCTTCGTAGTGAAAAAGGTGACTTAAAGTCCCTATTTTGACGCATAAATGGTTTACGCTGCCTAAACCATAACAAATACACAAATTGATGTACACGGAATTGAACATCTAAAAAAACTCTACAAAAACATAGAGTATAACAGCGCACGGCTGGTGGTAAAAACACATTAACATTTATTTAGGAGTAGCAGCGCACGCCGGGTATTAGCTATAATCTACTATTGAATATCTAATATTCATTTTTTCTCGTATGGCAGTAATTCTTATTTATTCTAATTTTGAACATATAGAGGGGCACACCGGGCTGTAGCGTAGATGTTTAAAGCAAACGCTACAAACTGGAAGGTTGAAGGTTCGAGTCCCGGTGGGGTCAGGATTTTTAAACTGACCCAAATCATCCGGCGGCACAATGGCCCTGAAGTCGACTCAGCCTCTAACAAAAATTGGTACCATCCTCTTGTTCTAGGGGTAAAGGCGGCCGTTACGCAGAGCTGACAACCCGTCTGACATCAAGTGCCGATGGTCTAGAAAAAGTGTTAGCCTTAACCTCCTACTACACGCAAGGGCTCCTATAGTCTGTAGTGGGTTCACTTTACCTTTTACATATATTCATATGAAACACAATATTGTGTTTTCGATGAATTGTGAGACAGAGTATATACAAACCATATAAAATGTATTATTTTTTGATTGCGGATGATCCCATGTAGGACTACGCAAAGTACTTAGAGGCGTTTCCTTCGAGCCCAAATTTCTTTCATCCTTTTGCTATGAGCTTGTTTTCTATCATCTGTCCAAGTTGTTCCAGTTTTTTTTGTCGGTTTGTCCTCTTAGTCAACTTGCCACTTATTCACCTTAATTCTAAATATATCTCTGTTTGGGATATCTTCTTCAGTAATTCCTGCCAATTTTAAGTCCTTTTTTACTTCATCAATGCACTTCATAGTATCCACTGGAACTTTACTTCTGCTTTCGTACAATTCCATTATCTGTTTTGTAAGCCTATTTGAGTTCATTCGTTTAATATGACCACACAATTGTAACCTTTGTTTTCTAATATCACTATGAATGTCTGTATATATTTTTATATCCTTTTTACATCTGAGTCTAAATGCTTCACCTATGACTTGTGGACCTAAAACTTTTCTTATAATTTTGCATTCTTTTTTCACTATATTTTGGATATCTTTTTTTTCTGTTCAAAATTAATGTTTCTGCTCCATAGAGGCAAGTAAAGTGATCCCACAACAGGCCTCAGGAGGCCCTTGGGGTAGTAGGAGGTTAAGGCTCCCACTTTTTCTAGACAATCGGCACTTTATGTCAGCCGGGTTGTCAGCCCTGCGTGACGGCCGCCTTTACCCCAGAACAGGCGTCTGGTACTCATTTTCGTTAGAGGCTAAGTCGACCCCAGGGCCATAGTGCCGCCAGAGGGTTTGGGTCAGTTTAAAAATCCTGACCCCAACGGGACTTGAACCCTCGACCCTCCGGCTTGTAGCTCAGTGCCTTAACCACTACGTTACGGCGTGCTCCCGCTCCATAGAGGCACTCTGGTTTAATTACAGTGTCAGAGTGTCGTAATTTTGTATGTAAAGATATGCATTTTTTATTATAAGTGTTGTGAGTAAGCCGAAGTGCTGTTTCCATTTTTTGGCATCTACTTTTATTGGCTTTAGTTTCAATTCCATGTTCCTGAATTATTTCACCAGGATATTTAAATTGTGGAACTCGTTTAATTTTTCCATGTTTGGTTTCCAGGTATTTTGGTGCTTGTTTATTGCATGAAATATATTCCGTTTTTTTTAAAGAAATCTGCAGACCAACTTTCTCTGCAATGTCCTTTAATAATTGAATCTGTTTTTGTGCTGTTACAACGTTAAGATTGCTAGATCATCAGCATATGCTAGGCAGTCAATCTTCAATTTTCCTCTTCCTAATATGATTGGTTGATTACATTTAAAAATTTTCTGTTTACGCCATTCTTGTATTACTTTATCAAGAACACAATTGAAGAGTAATGGAGAAAGTTCATCTCCTTGTCTTACTCCTGTTTTAATTTCAAAGGATTCAGAAATTTCCCCCATGAATTTAACTTTAGCCCTTGTATCTGTTAGTGTCTCTCTAATACGTGCAAGAGTTTTACGGTCTAAACCTTGTTCTTTCAGTATTTCAAATAGTGATTCTCGGTCAACCCAATCGTAAACTTTTTTAAAGTCAACGAATATACACACCAAATCATTGCTACAAATTGTCTGATGTCTAAGGATTAGCTTAAGATTCAGGATTTGTTCTGGACATGATCTGCCTGATCTGAATCCTGCTTGATATTCTCCTATTCGGTTCTAGTTGCCGTTGCGCTCTGTCGAGCAGACATTGAGATAAAATTTTGTATGGGACTGATAATAATAAAATCCCTCTATAATTGTTCATATCTGTTCTGTCTTCCTTTTTATGTGACGGGTGGATTAATGCAGTCTTCTAATCCTGTGGAATGTATTCTGTTTGCCACACTTCTTGCACAAGTTTTGTGATTTCTTTTATGATCTTTGGTCCTGCCAATTTGAGGAGTTCTGCCACAATTCCATCATCACCTGCTGCCAGAATGTATTATTAAAAATAATAATATACTTCTTGCCGGTTTCACCTCAAACTTAACAGCCCAATTTTAGTCAGTTAAATGATATGACTAACAGTCAAATTAGTATTGACAGCAGCCACATATATAAAAAATATGGATGGTAATAGTTAAATCACATTTCAAAGATTATTGGGAACAGCTAGAAATATTTTCTAAAGTAACATAATAATCATGCTAGAGAATATATGAATAATTTTATATTTGGAAACCGACAGACTAAACATCTTATTATTTTCAGGAATTCGTGGAAAAAATTAAATAATACATAAAGCAAGGTTATTTTATACGAATTTCTTGTAGGCATAATAGAATGAACATCAGTCTGGTTTTAGAACAGGACATCACACAAGTACTGCACTACTTGACATTGTAGAGGACATAACAGACTCAATGGACAAAAAGCAAACTCACCGCAATAGTCCTACTCGACTACAGCAAAGCCTTTGACACAGTAGATATAGACTTAATGCTAGCGAGACTAAAGACACTACATCTGTCGGAAAACTGCCCTGATTGGTTTGCATCTTACCTCACTAATCGTCAGCAATCAGTTTCTGTTAGTAATCCCATTTCTTCCTGGCGCTTGGTGAGGAAAGGGGTACCTCAAGGCGGCGTCCTCGCTCCTCTTCTCTTCTCGATTTATATTAATGACGTGACCAAGAAACTACAAAACTGCAAGCATCATCTTTACGCCGACGACCTACAGATTTACACACACTTTAGACCTGACGAAATTAATGAATATATTGACAAAGTAAACACTGACCTCAGGCATATATCTTTATGGTCCAGACAATATGGGCTGAAACTAAATGTAAACAAAACGTAAGCAATAATTATCGGACATCCAAGGCTATTACACCTCATAAACAATGGCAATATGCCTGCTGTCATATTAGATAATGAACAAATTCCTTATACCGACGTCGTTAAAAACTTGGGATTTTACTTAGATTCTAATTTAAAAATGGCATGAGCAAGTAAAACAAACATCTAAAAGGATCTTCTCCATAATGCATTCCCTAAAGCGACTTTAAACATTTTCTTCCTACAACTCTTAAAAGAATTTTAATCCAAAACTTTAGTGATGCCGCATTTTGACTACTGTGACGTTCTACTAACTGACATAAGTGACGGATTGTCGGACAAACTGCAGCGTGTTCATAATATGTGTATCAGATTCATATTTAATGTTCGAAAATACGATCACATTTCTCCATTATTCCACGAATTGTCATGGCTACATCTAAAAGAGAGAAGAAAATCGCACTGTCTAATTCTCCTATTTAAGATCCTACATACCTCGATTCCCAATTATTTATCATCCCGTTTCCAGTAGGCCTATCTATCCTCAAACCATAACTTAAAACACAAGATCCACAACATAGTCTCTTACTTAATGTACCGCAACATAGGACATCACATCACTCCATGTCATATACCCATCTCCACTTCTCGCAACTGTAATTCCCTACCACAAGAAATAAGGGGCTGCCGGACATTGGCAACTTTTAAAAGAAATCTAAATTTATATTTGCTCTAAACTCGACTTCATTATTATCCAGTGTAAGATATATATATATAATTGGTGTTTCCCGTATAATGTATCATATTTATATTATTATTATTATTATATTATTATTATTATTATTATTATTATCGAATCATTATTGTTATTACCCTATAAAATGTTGTTTGTACATGACATTTACATTGCTACATTTATTGTATCTTTAACTGTTTATAATTAGTATTGTGTATATCTATATTTGTGGAATATTTATTTGTATTTGTGCTGGTTGAGTGGAAGAGAGGGCCTTATGGCCTTAACTCTGCCAGAATAAATAAAGTATTATTATTATTATTATTATTATTATTATTATTATTATTATTATTATTATTATTATTATTAATGTTGAAGTAAGTAATAAAAAGAAATCATGCGGAATGATATATGTATAAAACAAAATCATCACGGAAACGTTTTAAAGTGTATACTAAGATCTACGTAATAACGCTATGGAATTAAAACTGTAATATTAAAATGAAGCTTACAGAGAAAAATCTAGGCAATTCACTTTTCCCTTAAACCTACTAAAACGGCTTCCTGTTATACAACGTATCTATTTCTTATCCTGTATTCCTGACTTTCAAGGTAAATGACCGACATAATGAATTTGTTTCTTATACTTTTTCACAAACATTAGCTCTGGTTCGTGATGTATGGGAATTTTATGTCCGCGTGGCCATTAACCTATGGGTTAGATAATGGCAGTTAGTTAGTTAGTTATTATTTCACAATTCTGGAAGATAGACCTGTGAAGATTTTATGGCACTTCAGACTTAATTTCGAATGTAAGTTACTTAGCTGGTTCTTTTCCTGTAGCCTTCAAATTAATCCACTTAAATATGATAGTTCCAGCAGTCTATGAAAAATGAGTTATTAATACAACAATAGTTTTTTCGGGGTATCATGTGCTAGAATGCATTAACATAGATTTTTCCGTGTTGACAGTAGCTAATAGGAAGTGCGTGCAGTAGAATCCTTCAGGAGGAGATACTTTTGAGGGATAATGGCTTGACGTAAATGTACTCGTACCATAACCTATAAATATAATATCTCCAATTCTTGTCATATGCTAGCAGGCTACATTTTTTATTGAATCTCCAATAATATGAACCCTATTTCACCATCCGGTATGTTAAGGATTTAGTTACAATACAATTAATTGTTTACAATAATTTAGAATATGGTTAATTTCTAGCGTTACATAATAACATAATATGAACAAATAATTAAATTAATTAACAAACCCTAGAAAAAACTAACTCAAAGTCTCTTAAAAATATGATGGAAAACGTCACACAGCTTTCTATAGCAACACTTCTTACATAAAATATTTGACAAAGGCAGTTGAAATCTATCATGACAATAACCTATTTTTTAAATAAATCCATGTCTTTTGGAATCAAATGCGGGACACTCAAATAACAGACGTGAGATAGTCTGGCTGGAGCTTTTGCAAATACAGGTAACTGTATCTACTTTAAATCATTCCAAATAATGTCCATATTTACCGTGTCCAGTCATAAATTGTGTTAATACAAAAATTTGGTTCTATGTATTTGCACTTTATTCGGTCAAAAACAGTTGGGAAAAATAATGTTCTTCTCAAAGCACCATTAATACAGTTTAACCACTCAGCATTCAATTTTGTAAGAGATCATTTTTTAATACTTCTTTAATATATGATAGAGGACAGAAGGAGGAAACGTAATCCATATTTGAATTAGCAGCTGATTTGGCAAGAAAATCTGCACGTTCATTTCCTGTATTTCCAGCATGTCCTTTAATCCAGCCTAGGCAAATATGTCCAAGATGTTGGTTTAATTTTGTTCTTATGGAGCTTGCGATCAGGTGACGGTTGAATCTGTCATTGATAACAAAAAGTGCTGCCTGGGAGTCACCATAGATACAAGAATACTTGTTGGTGGTTATAACCCATTCCACAGCTTGCTGTAGAGCTAAAAGCTCTGCTTGAAAAATCGTACATTTGGAAGCAAGCTTGTATCCTTAGAGAAAGATCTCAACTTCATTATCAAATACCACAAAAGCACATTCAACTAGATAGTTATGGTCCTCCATTCCAGAGATACGAGAGCCATCGGTATAAACGAAATAATCATGATGACTGTTGCTGCAGTCATTTAGCATAAGTAGCCTCCGATAAGTGCTAGGATGACCAGATGACAAGAAATGTACCTGTGTTTCGATTTCAGAGATGGGGATTTGGTTTAGATGTCCACGACCTTTCTTAATATTAGTTAGTCTGGCTCTGTATATGCAAGACAAATATAATGATTCAATAAAAGTTACAAGGTAATCACCATAATTAGATACTGTACAGTATGCTCTAGTTATGCGTAGTATAAAGCCCCTTTGAATTTGAGCAAATTTGTTTTGAGCCCATTTTTTATTTACACAATCCTGAAAAGCAGAAGCACAATATAATACAATTGGCTGAAATGCTCCATGGTAAATAATCTTCAGTATTGAGCTATTAAGATCCCAAGAAGGTAGCCTATTGTTGCGATAGAAAGGCCAGTCAGAAATTTGCTACCTTTTGTGGCCAGGGAGGCTACATGTGCTCGAAATGTAAGTTTTCAATCAAGAATCGCTCCTAAATATCTGCATTACTATATTCCTGCAAAATACCATCGATTTGCTGAAATAGAAAATAAAATAAAATTTGATTAATAATTGTCAAATAAATTGGTTAATAGTATTGTGAAGCTACGATTGATAAAATTATGTTTATTCTGATATACGTATAATTATAGAATCATTTATTTCTCCTTATTAACTTCTTTCCGCAAAATTTTTCAAAGTATTCTTGGATTTATTTACTCCGAGAACTGATTTTCAGATTGTCTAAAATTTAAATAAATGTAAACAGATGTTTAGAACAAATAATATTAGAATGAATTAATATATAATACTACTTTATTATTGATCCATTATTTTAATAAGTCAATTTAATTATAAATACTTATTTAAATTTAGCCATTTTTAATATTGTAATTACCGTATTTAAACTAGTGTCTATTCATATGGGAATCCCTGATTTGATTATTTATTCTTTATTATTATACTATCTATCTTCGGGTTTTTACAGCTGCTGCCGTCTTCCCGTGCCAAACCTCCAAAGCCTACGATCTTGGGCATCTTCGATGCTTAGCCCTCTACCTTGCATTACTGTCTTCATGTTTTCCTTCCATGTTAACTTTGGTCTCCCTCTTTTCTTCTTTCTGTTCGGATGCCATTCATATAGTTGCTTCGTCCATCGCTCACCTTCCATTCTTAAAACATGTCCTAACCACTTTAATTCCTTCTCCTCAATTCTTTCAATTATGCTTTCTTCTGCTTCCATTATGTTTCTAATTTGCTTATTTGTGACATGTTCTAATTTAGAATTTCTAGCACTTCTGCATAAATACCCATTTCTAGAGCTATTAGACTATTCTTGTGGTCGGTTTTGACTGAATTGTTCTTTTAGCATTTTATGTTTTTTTTAATATGTGGGGAGCTGGCCCACAGCTTAAACCCCCAACCTGGAGGACCTGGAAAATTTCTGTCTGGGTTTTCCTCCCATAGCCTTTGAAGATCCCTCTTCACCGCAAGGCAGCGTTTCTGTATTTATCTTAGAGATTGGGTTGCCTCTTCCGCCAGATCCGCCGTTTTGAAGGACTGCTTCTGCGCCGACTCTGCCGTTGAGGTCTTCACCGTAACCTTGGCTAGGGGCCCTTACAGAGTACTATCAGTCGGAGCCAACTGAATCCTGTTTTTTAACGAGGTTGTTACTCATCCCTCTCCTCCTTTCTCATCCGGGCTTACAATTTATTAATTAAAAGGAATTAAAAGGAATATGTGCTTACTTATTATAAGTCATATGTAAATTAAGTATTTGATGTTTTCTGATGTTTCAGTGGTATTAAACAATCTTAATTCTTGTTTGATTCGTAAAAGTTGTCAATTTATTTCAGGACTTCATAAATACTTGTTATGGCTAAGGAGGATTAGTTGGAATTGATTGACACTGATTTATTGACTTTTGTTGAAGAAACGCTTAAGATTTTGACAAATGATTAAATATTTTACTTTAGTCAATTTGACAGATGTCAAGCTATTTTTAATTTAATGTCGGTGAAACCACCATTTCTTGTTTTATTTATTCTGGCAGAGTTGAGGATATAAATCCCTCTATTCTTCTCAACCAGATGAACTGTACGAAATGCAGACTACAACATACATATTAGAATTAGAATTAGAATAGATTTATTTAGCCTGGTGGAGTTAAGGCCATGTGGCCTTCTCTTCCACTCACCAGAACAAGCATATGTTACATATGAATACAAAAAAAATACAATAATAGTCATATAAAACAGGACAAACATATGTTACACATGAATACAAAAAAATTACAATAGTAGTCATATTAGACAGGACAAACATGTTACATATGAATACAAAAAAAAAGTTACAATAATAGTTATTGAACAATTCATTATCTGTCATATTGAATAATAATGAAATTAATGTCTAATAATAGAATGAAACTAAATACAATTAAAATTAAATTAATGATACAATGAATAAAAAAGGAATAACAGCTCGAATCTACTATGCATAAAAAGAAGAGAAAAAAAATACACTACAATGAATTAATCTACGCTTTTTATACAAGGCATTAGGTAAATACATTAACAAATCCTAAGTCAATTTTTATTAAATAATGCAAAAACGCATTATTAATTCTTAAAAAGTAGTATTAGTGAGTTGTTTCTGTTAGTGATTTTATTTTCAATTTATTTGTGAAAGATGGTAAAGTTTGGCAGTCTCTGACATAGGGTGGAAGTGAATTCCATGTTCTAGCAAGAGAAACTGTAAAAGATTTCGAATAATAGGTAGTATGACGAGGAGGGATATAAAGGACACTGTGCTCAAGGGATCGGGTATCTAAGTTATGTGTATCAGAGAGTTTAGTGAAGCGGTGTGATAAATAATAAGGTAAAGATGTGTGTAATATGTTATAGAGTAGGCATAGGGAATGGATGGTTCTACGATCTTGAAGACGAAGCCATGACAATTGTTCCAGGGATGGTGTAACGTGATCAAATCTACGTATACCGCAAATAAAACGTATGCAAGAATTGTGAACACGTTGAAGTCTTTGGGTAAGAACAGTATTTAGGTCAGTAAAAAGAGTATCACAATAATCAAAATGGGGCATTGCGAGTGTTTCTACTAGCATTTTTCTTAGAGAAAACGGTAATCAATTTCTTATACGATTTAATGAGTGTATTATTGAGAAGATAGTTTTGCAAATGTTATTTATTTGTTTATTCCAAATTAAATGTTTATCCATAAACACTCCTAGATTTTTTACTGTCTCACTATAAGGGATCTGAACCCCATTAAGTGACACATGTAATACTGCATTTGTGTTAATTGAGGATAATAGTCTCTGATGGCCCATAATGATTGCTTGTGTCTTTCTAGGATTTAATTCAAGTCCATATTTCTCTGTCCACGCCGTTAGCGAGTCAGGTCCTCATTAATTTTGGTTACCGCGTCATTTAAAGAATATTTGTCTGAGTGAAGGTAGATCTGCATGTCGTCCGCAAAATATTAAATACACATGTTAATTTACACAACATAAAAATAAGAAAACTGTACAAATTGTTGCTGCATACTATTGTTTAATTTTACACATATCTAATTATTGTTTTCATTTTCTTCTAACTAGATGGCTTATTAAAGTGCCTATATTCATTCAAATGACGCCGTATAACATCTCGCCTTATAGATACTTTTACGTGCCACCGCCACAAGGGCCTTACAGTGACACAAAGAATGACATATATCAAATTATTAAAATCATAGAATATTACGATGCGAGGTTGGGAAGTGGTTTTTATAGAATCAAAGAAAATGTTTAAAAATCGAAAGATAGCGAGGATTTAATTTCCAAGATTCTGTAGAACACTTCACAAACGTGTGTTGTACATTATTTTTTTCGCGATGGTGTTTTCAAAATAATAATTAATAGTAAAATAATAACATTTTTGTTGGATATATTTGCGTTCATTATAAACAATTGACTTACGTTAAAAGGTGGGCAATGTTTATTAGTTGAAACAACAAGAAGCCGTAAGACTAATTAGTGATAAAATAACCGGAGGCCGAGAGACCAATTGGTGTAAAATGACGGCAAGTACGTATTTTTTGTTTTGTATTGTTTCAAATACAGTTCAGTTCATTTAAAATGCAGTGATTTGTTTCGTATAATGTATATTAACACTACCTTTTGGATATATTTTATATATACATTGTACGTAGTGTACATAGAGGGCAGTGGTTTTACTTCCCACACGCGCGTTAAAACTATGTAATATTATAATAGTACAGTATAGTTATTTTATTATAGTATAGTTTACGTTGGCAACCCTGAAATGTAAGAAGTTAAACTTTCAATCATGTTCGCCATTGCTGTAAGTACGACAAAACGCACTATGGCGCAAACATATCTTACAAGTTTCACTACCAATTCATGGGTTAAATGATGTTACAAAAATACGAACGTAGTGGGGGGGGGGGCCTTTAATTAACTTCCAATATTATAAAATGTTGTGTGGCTAATATGGAAATAAGTCGGAACAGATAATAATCAGCGTCGTTTTAAGATGTTTGTAATATATATATATACGTTATACTCTTGCATGGTTTCACAGATAAAGATATTTGTTTTCACATCACGAAACTAGTTAATCGCTGGGATGTAAAGTTAATTCAATTGTTTAATACGTTTATATAACGACAGGCTGCTTTCTTACTAAAACATATAGCAAAAAATTATCTGATTAAATTATAAAACTTTTCAAATGATATTACACAAAAGAAATGAATGGAACACCGATTCCAAGAAAATGTAAAATGAAGTTGACTCTTAATCAGATTCACAAGTTATTTTTTTTTTTTCATATTTCAATGAAGGAGATTGGATTTAAAAGGTTTTACTCATTTTTAATTAAGAGAAGGGAATTTTCCTGCAACTAATCAAGATTAAAAACGTAGTCTAACTTATATTAGTTACAGAGATATTACTTTGTAATAATTTGCTCCAGAAGAAAGAAAAATATTGTAGACCGCAGTTTTAAACAAAAGCTATCATAAATCTACATTCCTGGAAAAAAATATATTTTGATACATACATTAACTCTATCAATTGGCGCTTATTAATGAAATTTACGTTCAATATATTGAAGATATATATCACTTCATTCAAATTTTAATTTAACAGATCTTCATGTAATTTTGAAATTCAGAACTATTGTACTAACTCTACGGTTCTTGGAAGTCGTAGGTTCACCTATACATTCACTATGATCCTCACTTGTCCTTATATTTTGAGAACTAAGTTCGTATCTCGAATATCAAGTTCCCTAAATCTAGCCTCTAGTCATCATATCGATGTTCAAGGTAGCGAGCTCGAATTGCTACTCTCATAAGCGAGAAGTAATAGACAAGGTACATGAAGACAATGGCGGTTCCTTGAACTGTGCAGGAATAATGGTGTTACAGGAATTTATATTAATACATCATTATGATTACTATTATTATTATATAGTCTTGTAGTATTCCATCCATCCATAGTAATTCTGCCCGAGGGCAGGTCTTTCATTGCAATCATTTTCATGCTACGCTTTACAGCTTTACTAGGGGATTATAGATGTGGTAACTACCCGTTGATTTCCACACCGGTGAAGGATGGTAATGATGGTGATGGCCGGATGATTTTCGGGGACCATTGGACCCTAAGATTCCTGACATTTGTCTTACAGGTGAGGAAAAACCCCGAAAAAAACCTCACCCAGAAGCCTATCCCGACCGGGAATCGAACTCGGGCCCGCTGCGTGACAAGGTAGCACGCTACCTCGAGACCACAGCGGTAGACCTTATGGTATTATAAAATAAAATTAATATATGTACGTTCTTAGCACAGTGCCGTCGTCCTCAACTTGTAGAAATGTATGTTTACTTTATTTTCCTGAAGGCCTTTCAGAATATCTATTCCGTCATCAGCAGGGAAATTTCTTCGCTACTTTTGTTGAGGTGTTCCCGATGATGTTGGTTTGATGTAGTGTTGTCCGTAACTGAAGTGATCTTTCTGACGATATCGTACAGCGGGTTGTTTGGTTGGAGAGTGCTTTCATTTATTAACAACGTATTATCTATATCTTTGGTAATTTCCACATCTTCCAATATATTGATTTTTGTCAGGTTTCCCTCTTTGTGTACTATTGTAAGGGTGTCGTTCATTCTATGACCGACGTTTATTATGTGTATAGCGTAATTAGACTTTCCATATGCGTATACGAAATCGTTACGATGCTCTCTAAACCGTATGTTAAAACTTATTTTCGTTCTACCTATATATAACTTGTCACAATATTTGCATGCTAATTTATATGCTTCGTTGGTATTAAATGTATTATGTTTTATTGTATTGTTACATTACTTAATTTATTATTAGTTTTGAAGGATATGTTAAATTTCTTGTTTATTTTTCTCAATGTTTTTGCCAATTTTATGGTTTCATGTACTGTATATGTTAGTGTAATCCATGTACTGTTAATAATTGTTTCTCTTCCGAGTTTCGTTATTTTATTTATGTCGGTTTTCTTAATTTATTTTCTTACAAGCTTATCTATAATATTTTGCTGTTGTAGCCATTGCTTCAAGTCATATTTTTGATATATGGTAATTCGTTATTGTAATTAATTCTATTTAACGACAATTTTAACGTTCTATTAATTAGGTTCTTAAATGCGCTGCTTTTCGTTGTTACGGATGTCATGATATTGTCCACAAAACTGATGTAAATAAAATAAGGAAACTCGAAAGAGAAACAAATTTTAATAGTGTATGGATAACACTAACATATCCAGTCCACAAAACCATAAAATTGGCAAAAAAGGAACAAAAATAAACCAAAATTTAAACTAACTCACTGGCACTATCGAACCTGTAGGTTCATGGCCGCGCGGACACAAGCTCTCCATACATCGCTATTCTGAGCCAGTGTTTTCAGTCATCTCCTGTACAATCCACTTTCCTCAATTCATAGTTAATGTTCTTTCCCCACCTCATTCTTGGTCTACCAACTGGATTCTTTCCCTCTGGTTTTCCTACAAGAAGTTACCATGCACGTCTTTCATTCCCCATTCGTGCCACATGTCCTGTCCATCGCAGTCTGCGAGACTTAACTGTTCTAATTATATGTGGCTTCGCATAAAAACCATGTAGCTCACTGTTATGTTAGTCTTTTCTCCATTCAACTGTTGTGTTCGTCTCTATTTGGTACGAAAATCTTTCTAAGAACTTTATTCTCAAATACTCGTAATCTCCTTTCCTCCCTTAAAGTAAGAGTCTATGTTTCGCATCCATTTAACATAACTGATAGAAAAATAATTTTATATATTTTCAGTTTAACGTTTTTTGAAAGGAGTTGGGAAGTCAAGCGTCTCTGTAATGCATAATAACACGCATTTCCAGAATTGAGCTTATGTTTAATGACTTTGTGCATCTCATTCCTGTTTGTGATTATTGTTCCGAGGTGAATTCAGCCAGTTCCTCAAAATTTCCCTCATTTGTCATTAGCTCTCCATTTCCATTTTATAATGTATTTGCATGTGTGACCATATAGTTAGTTATATTGATATTTACTTCCAGTCCCAATTTCTTAGTGCAAAAATGTAAACATAGCCTACAAAACTAATAATAAATTAAATAATGTAATAAATATCAATATAAGAAAACATAATAAATTTAGTAGCAACGGAGTATACAAATTAACATGCAAAGATTGTGGCAAGTTCTATACAGTTAGAACGAAATGAAGCTTAGGCATAAGGTATAAAGGCCATCGTAACGATTTCGTATACGCATATGGAAAGTCTAATTATGCTAAACAAATAAACGCCGGCCATAGAATGAACTCAATAGAGGACACCCTTACGATAAACACAAAGAGGGAAACCCTACAAAAATCAATATATTGGAAGATCTGGAAATTATCAAAGAGATAGGTAACAAGTTGTTAAAAAATGAAACCAACATCATCAAGGACTTCTCAACAAATGTAGCGAATAAATATACCTGCTCATGATACTTACTTAATTACTCACTGGCACTATCGGACCCGTAGGTTCATGGCCGCACGGACATAAGCTCTCCATACATCCCTATCCTGAGCTAATGTTTTCCAATCATTCCCTGTATAATCTACTTCCCTCAAATCATAGTTAATGTTTTTATTATTGATTTCGTAAATCTCAATGATGGATAAATCATATTTGAAGAGAAAAATTATACGCTCAGACCGGGACTTGAACCCGGGACCCTTGGTTCTCTAGACCAAGTGCTCTACCAACTGAGCTACCTGAGCAAGTACCGATCTAAACGCAAATCTTTCTCTATATACATTGTAATTCCCGTCCACCAAATGCTGTGAAGCCATGCTTCTATCTTGCAAATGGCGGCTCCTTTATTAAGAAGACATATTTGGGAATTATACATTACAGCCAGTACGTCAGGTCGCTCGAGTCCTGACGACCGCACAAATGGCCCGCGGGTCCGGACTGGACCTAGTCGGGAGGAATGCAAGCAAACCACCGACCGTTCCCTATCCGCCACCCGGGGACGCACCCTGTTGCTGTTGTGAGCACAGCTGGGGCCCGACGGACCCCCAGGGATATCAATACATTTATAAATATGGCAATTATCTTCTTTTTCCGTTTTGTGTATTGTGGAAATGTATCCTATTTTCCAATCTTCTGGTACATCCTCGCCATTTAAACATTTCTCAAATAAATCTCTTAGTAGCTCATTTAACTTTTCAGGTCCATGTTTTAACAATTCATCTGGAATTCCTCCTATCCCTGTTGCTTTTCCATTTTTGAGTGATTCCATATCGTAAGTCTAAATGTATGTATTTATCTAAGGTTTCATTTACTCTTTCCTCGATATCCTTCATTATTATTATTATTATTATTAATAATAATAATAATAATAATATAATAATATAATATAATATAAGGGTAATAATAATAATAGGCCTCTAATAATAATATGCAATGACCCCCTAAAACTGACAAAATAGAACGAGGAAAATAAATCAAACAATTAGACATTATCCCAATTCAATCCTCTTAACTTTTTGTTTTCCCTTAGTTTATCTCTCCATTTGTAGGTAATTTTTCATGTTCCACATATCCCCACACGAACTAGCCGTAGAGGAATTTGAACGTTCGCTCACATACGTACTATTTTAGAGTTCACAATTTAATTTAAACTCTCCTCCAATAAGTATAAGTCTGCTTATCTCCTAAAGAAATTGAACGTCATAGTTTTGTGAAAATCCTTAAATGTTTCTGGCATTTGTGTTGGAAATGGTGAAAACTGCACCATAAAAATATATAAATAACGTGATGACTTATTCCGTTTATTCAAAATTACTTTAGGGTAAATTCTCCATAAATAACATTTCGCATAAAGCTAAGCTTACAATTAAATGCAGATATATTATAATATATAATTAAAAAATAAGATACAACTATTAAACTAAACATTAATATGATATTAGTTGGCTCCGTAGCGCAAGCGGTTAGAAGTCTGTGTCTTGAGATCGATACTTATGACCCCATATAGTGGCCGAAACGGAGATAGAGCAGAAATTTATAGGGGCTTCTCTCTTTTCTCCTGTCACAAATTGATTCGCACCTTTCAGAAAGGAATTAAGTCAAAATTTGCTACTTTTCAGGATAACATAAATACTTATTTTCATGAACAAATAGCGGAGTAAAATATTTGTTATATATTATATAAACATAACATGGGACTGTATTTAATGGAATTATTGTGTTACGGTATATAAATTTGAGGCTTAGTTCCTTTCTTCCCTGGAAATTATTTTTAAAAGAATCAAATGGACATTCAGAGTGAACACAATTTATTAAATACACATCTACATGTATTCTGCCTAAATGGGCATGTTAGGAAACATTGAGAAAACATTTTGATTTAAAAAAATCCAAATAGACATATTTCTTAAAAAAACTGACACATGTAAAATGACAGGCGGTTCTCATTTATGGTACATAAGGATCTGTAGTAGAGTTTGGAAGTATTACCTATTCATAAAATTATTTAGTATTTGCATGACTGATGTACTTTAATTAATTTGTTAACATTTCAATATATTGGGGATTGATGGAAATTTGTCCTCCGGGATATGCCTTTGCTAGTTCCATTGACAAATGTCGCAAATTCCCTTTTCCAAAAAACATATTTGCTTACGTAACTCTTTATGTATGCTTCTACAACACCCAGCATTCTTTAGTTGTACGTGAATTCCTTATATAACGAGGGTGTGAAATGAACATTCTCTCACTGGAATACTTTGCAGTATCATCCGATATGGTATACTTTTTAAAAAAATTAAGCCAACAAATATCGTAGTTACTGATCAGTGTTTCAGAGTCTACAAGTTAACTAATGTACTTTTCTTCCTTTTTATGATTATTTGTAAATATTATTTTATTGTATACATCCTGTCCGTACTTCATAGCGCATTTCTAAAAACCCCGAAATCCCTATCACAAGGGAGGAAAGAGTGTTATAATGTTTTATAGCTTTCTATCTTTCTGAAACTGCCAGACCAAGACAAAACCTAACCATTGTATTATGTTTGTTTTGACCTAAGCAGCCATCTGAAAATATGTGTGTTTTGTATATTTTGGGGTACAAATTCATTAAAATAATAATTAAAAAAACAAACATCATTTGCTCTCTTTCAAGCCTGTCCTTCGTGGTACACGTACAGCACACATTGGTTGACTTTAAGATCATGAATGCAGAATATATTAACCCATACAGTACTCTATCATGTTTTCGATATCCAAGCGGTGAAGGAACGCACCAACTGCCTGAATTAGTTCTATTCTTTACCATACTATAAACATCACAGTGCTGTTAGAGACACATGGAAAGTTCCTGCTGTTGCCAATCAATACGTCTTGGTAGTAGTAATCATTTAGCAAGGAAAAACAAAAATTGCAAATTTTGACTAAGTTCCTTTCTAAAATGTGGGATTCTATTGCGTTCCAATATATCTGCATATTCAACTAATCTACTTTATTTCATTACAATCATTCGCCTGAGACGATGGCCAGGCGTGGTCGCCAGCACCCTTATCATTCACATACCTGTATAAATATAGGTTCTTCATCTTATTTCACCCTTGGATCGACTAAAGTTGAGCTTAATATTGCATTAATATGACGTATGTAATAGTAATTTTATTAATATTATTATTATCTTAATTGTACAGTGTTTTGTCCTAGAGCAGGTCTTTCACTGCAATTTTCATGCTATCCTTTGCAGCTTTTCTAGGGAATTATAGGTATGGTAGCTTCCCGTTGCTTTTCACGCCATGGCTGATAATAATGATGTTGATGATGGCCAGATGATGTTCGGGGACGATTGTACCTCTAAGCTTCCTGACATTTGTCTTACAGGTGAGGGAATACCCCGAAAAAACCTTATCCATGAAGCCTGTCCCGACCGGTAATCGAACCCGGGCCCGCTGCATGACAAAGCAGCACGCTACCTCGAGACTACAGCGGTAAGGCTCTTAAATATAAAAACAATATATAAGACTTAACAGACTGGATCACCAAAGGAACACCATTATCAGAGAAAACTTGGAGTACCAAGTTTAGATAAAGATATAGAAAGATACAAACAAAACTGTAAAAATCATCTGAGAAGATTGGGAAAGAATAGACTTCGGAAACTGGCGTTCCAATATACTCCAACTGGACATAGGGACCAAGGAAGACAAGAAAATCGGTGGAAAGATTGTTTTTTTTTTTATTTTCTTTACTATTGCTTTGTTACTATTGTTCTTCATCCAATCCGAGATTCAAAAAGAATAATCTTCCTAATTTCCATTTAACTACAATCATGCTTCAATGAATATTTTGAAGGAAATTTATATAATCTATTGTTTTTGTGTAATTACACAGAGTCAATAATAATTACTATATTCTTGTTAAACTTTCTCTACAGAATGCTACATTTATCGGTAAATTAGATTATTCTAAAAATTGTGAAACTCATATCTATTTAATTTATGCAAATTAACCACAAGATGTAAAAGGCTAAGTATGTTACATATACTGATACAGTGTTTTAATTATAAAGTAGCTAATACTCGACGTGCGCTGCTACTCCTAAATAAATGTTAATGTGTTTTTACAACCAGCCGTGCGCTGTTACACTCTACCTTTTTGTAGAGTTTTTCAGATGTTCAATTCTGTGTACATAAATTTGTGTATTTGTTATGGTTTAGGCAACGTAAGCCATTTAAGCGTCAAAATAAGGACTTTATTTCACTTTTTCACTACAAAGGGTGATTTTTAGGTGTGAAGTGGTTGAGTATTAGAACTCTCTTATAGCCTATATTCACTCCCGGAATCTCCTGAACATTTTACAAAAACTCCATCTCAATCGGATGAACGGTATGGCAGAGCACGCAAGCCCGGGAATCTACTTATCCCGATCTTCTTGGTTTAAAAAAAAACTCGAAGCGCGACAGACCTAGAAGACTTTTGGATGACCAGCTGGCCGTTGGCCTCACATTCACATGCGGTAATTACAGAGGTAGACGATCATCTAGCCAGTATAAGGTGGCATGTGGTCAGCATGTCGGATCCTCCAGCCGTTATAGCTGGTATTCTCAACCTGGAGTCGCTACTTATTGTAGCTACCCAAATGCCTCATAATGCTGGGTGGGTACCGCGCTGTGGGCCATATACGAAATCTAGCTGGAAAAAAGTATTTTACTAACTCTCGCCAATTCATCTTTTTTCACTCTAAAATTATTGCCAGATGACAGTTCTTCACTTATCTGCAAAGGAGGGTAGAATTCTAACATTTATGTAGACATCGGAAGTTGCCGATAGTTAAGAACTCGTCTGGTCCGTATCCCAGTTGTGTACCGAGCTGTAGAAATAAATACGTTTATCATTAAATTTCAGTGAGTTATTCTTCTTATTCTACATGATCCTATATGGATACTTTACCTCAAGGTCCGTACTTTTCATTGATATGCAGTATCTTACATGTTTTATGCTACCAGATATTGTGTTAAATACATGTGGAATCATACCTTCGAAACAAAAAAAATTACACAATCGTTTTAATTTAAATTGAGCAGCGAAAAAAACAGTTCTGAACTGTAGTACAAATTTTAGTAGAATATAGTGTGATTTATGGACTTCAATTCTTGCACAATAATGTGTGTTTTTTTGTAATTAGCTTTTTATTCGTAGAGGCGGCCGGCAGCTGAGGCCTATCTTCGCGCGCAGAGAATTGTTTGATTTAATATATGAAGAAACGTAATCCATAGAGGCAATAAGTGATCCTCTATTAATAAATTACAGTTAGAGGATGTTCAGAGAATGTTTAAAAACATTTAAAAACATTTTTAATAGCGATTTTCTGAAACATAGGAAGTTGTGCGAGAGAAAAAAGTTAGATTTCTACTGAAATATTCTGATTGGCTAAAAGCAAATGTAAACTTTCCCGTTAGAATTTAGAACACTGTGAGTCATTAGAAAATCTTGTTCCATTTGCTTATGGAATTGTAAGACCCAAAATATCTTTCGAAGAGGCTGGAATAAAAACAAGAAAGTCTTATTTCTGCAGAAATGTCTGTCTTGGGAAAGGTAGCATAATACATTTGCTTCCCTAGAAGCATTATAGGGTGGACAAAATATCACAACCTCTCTTTCTGACAACTAGACTAATGTTAATATATTGACATATTGACATTTTATTGTCAAACAGACAATGAGTCTTCCGACATAGAAGATGGGGTGATTTGTAATGTTTATTATTATTATTTTGAAGATATTTTTGTGATTATGTGAGTAATCTCTTTAAAACATGAGAAATATCCCGTTTAGCACATGACCAAAGTGATATTTCTGTTGCAAGAGCAAGTTCATCGCGAGAGAATTCCTGCTTACGTGAACATTTCTTTTATTCCAGCCTCTTCGAAAGATATTTTCGGTCTTCCAATTCCATTAGCAAAATGGAACAGAATTTTCCAACGACTGTCATTGTTCTAAATGAATTCTTCATAACGGGAAAGTTAACATCCACTCCTAGTCAATGAGAATATTTTATTAGATCTTTTTTCTCGCGCACAACTTCGAATGTTTTAGAAAATCGCTTTTCAAAAAGAATGATTTGTTATATAATTTAAAACATTCTGCTAACATCCCCCTACCACTAATTTGTTTACTAAATGTTACTTATTGCCTATATCTAACATTTTTCCCCATATTAAATCAAACAATTATTCTCTGCGCACAACGGTAGGCCTTACGTTTTGGCTATCTCCTGTAATGAGAAGCTAATTAGAAAAAACGCAATAATTTGCACACATATTATTGTGCAGGAATTACAGTCCATAAAGTACTCTATATTATAACTAAAATTTGTACTACTGTTCAGAACTGTTTTTGTTGTAGCTCAATTTAAAATAGGATGATTGTGTAAATTTTTTAGTGTATGGAAGCTATGATTCCACATTCATTTAACATATCATCTGGTTATATATAAACAGTAAAATAAATCAATAATCAATAAATATACAAACCTTGAAGTGAAATATCCATATATAATAAGAAGAATAGCTCACTGAACTTGAACACATAACGCTAATAACACAACTGGAATATAGACCAGATGAGTTCTTAACCATCGGCAACTTCCTACGTTTATATTGTCTTCATACGTCCATAGTAATTCTGCCGAAGGCAGGTCCTTCACTGCAACCATAGCATGTGCATGCTATGCTTGCAGCTTCACTAGGGAATTGTGTAGGTGTGGTAGCTTCCCGTTGCTTTCCACACCGGTGAAGGATGAATTGTCTTCATAAACATTAGAATTGTACACTCCCTTGCAGATAAGTTAAGAACCGTCATATAACAATTATATTAGAAGTGAAAAAAAAGATAAATTGATGAGGGTGAGTGAAGATAGTTTTTTCCAGCTAGATTTCTTTTCTGGCCCTGTGTACACCTCTCCCATATTGGCCGAAATTCCATGAGAAAAATGTCTTCCCTCTGGTTACTCGAACCAGCGCAAATCCTGTAGTTCTGCGCCAAGACCTTTTGCCTTAACCACTCGACTACGGCGCAGGACTCTTGGTATCAATGAATGATAAAATGGTTATTGTGAGTTATTCGTAATGGATAAACGTAAGCTGTCGTGGACTGTTTTGTACAGCATTTTGAGATATTAAATTCTGTGTAAATTAATTCTGAGTATTTCTAATGGTTTAGGCATGGTTAGCCATATAAGCGTTCAAAGAGCTACATTTTTCACATTAGAATTGTACCTTCTTTTTCAGGTAAGTTAAGAACCATCAAATAACATATATATTAGAGTAAAAAAAAGATAAATTGATGAGTGTGAGTGAAAATTGTAGTTTTCCAGCTAGATTTCATTTTTGGCCCACTGTGCACCGGTCCCATACTGGCCGAAATTCCACGAGAAAAGATATTTCCCCCCAGGAAGGCTCGAACCAGCGTAAGTCAGTAGTTCTGCGCCAAGACATCTTGCCTTAACCACTCGACTATGGCGCGGGGCACTTTGGCATCAATAATAAAGGTGAAAAGTTTTCCCGAATGGGTATTATTCTCTTGGTATCAATGAAAGACAAAAATGGTTATTGTGAGTTATCCGTAAGAGAAAAACATATGCTGTCGCGGACTTTTTTGTAAAGCGTTTTGAGATATTCAGTTCTGTGTACATTAATTTTGTGTATTTCTTGTGGTTTAGGTAGCGTAAGCCATTTAAGTGTCCAAATAGCTATATTTTCACGTTTTCCACTACAAAGGGCGAGTTGTAAGTGTGTAGGAGTTAAGTATCACATCTCTCTTATAGCCTATGCTCATCCCGGAAATCTCCTGAACATTTTGCAAAAAAACTATCACAATCGGATCAACTGTATGGCCGGCATTAAGTAGGAACAAACAAACATACAAACAAACAAACATGAATGTTTATATATAAGTTTATTAAACTTTTAAAATAATATTAAAGTTTTCTTCGACTTAATTATTTGACAAAAGTCTTTATAATTTATAATTTAGAAAACGTCAATCTCGTAGGTAGCCTCTTTGTAAATATTGATCCAATTTACGCGAGGTTACTGAAATCTATGTTTGGTTAATTATTCCATTAATTTAATTCATTATTCCGTAACACTATTAAACCTGTGTGCTTTCAGGGAACACAGGACTGAATAAAGTTTAAATATAGCTCACCCAAAAAAAATAATTTAACTGGGATCAGTAGTAGTGAATTTACGCATCCTAATATTGTTGAGATATCAGAAATGAGTTTTATTCAGCATTATTTATTATAATAGCAAATCTGTCCAAACATTTTGAACAAAGTTACAATATTTATGTATTATATATTGCTATATAGTGCAAGACGATAATTAATTATTTTCTATATTTTCCTTTATATATCAGCCCATAGAACTTTCCTAATAAGTTTTATTTAAAAGTTCATGTCTTTCTCGTTTTATTCAATGTCATGGTCTGACATTCTTTACGAAAGAAATCTAAAATTGTGGCTGCTAAAACTGTGTGTATATATTATTGCTGGAAAAAAGCCGGTACGTTTATTATTAGACATACTATCTCAAGAGAAAAAACGGGAAACCCGACTAGAATCTCTGGCAAGGATTTCTTTATTTTTTCTTCTAACACTTTATTTTGGTGGCCTTCCTTTCCTTGCTGGAAGTTATATAAAAGTTAGCTTATTTCGTGCGTGAGAGACATACATCACTACTGGTAAATAAGTTGTCAAAAGAACCGACATCGAAAAGCACTCTGCGTCGTGGGAACTTGATATGGCTTATCTAGCGTCTCCCAGGAGCAGGCTGTACCTGTCCCACTCTCACCTGCAATATGCATCCTGTTTACCAAGGAAGAAACTTGTAAACCTATCAAGACACGATACAAGCCACAAGTCGATCGACTCAGGTCACGTGTGTTATTCGCCGACAATTGAATAGCCCCCCCTTAACACGGTTCTAACTCTCATATTACCATAACTTGACTATTTAACTCGTGCCCCAAATGGGAGTCAATGACCAATCACGTTTCAATTAATATTGTTTTACAACCAATCACAGTCGTGTTTAACCTCGACATTTATCAACTAGAGTTTAACATATTAGTCGGCCGCGGTGGACTAGTGGTTATGCTCCTTGCCTCTGTTCCCGAGGGTCGCGGGTTCAAACCCGGCCGGGGTCGGTGGATTTTTTAGGACGGAAAAATCCAAGGAGCAAGTCCTCCGGGAGGGACTTTAAGCCGTGGGACCCGAGTCTGAAGATTTTCAGGCTCGTAAATATCCTTAAGCCTGAATGAAAAAGCCTCCAAGCAAAATTTACCGAATTTTCCCGTCCTAGTACTACCTTGGTTTCCTAGATGTCAGTATGAGGCGGAGCGCTGACCACGTACCACTCAAAATGGCATCTATACGAAAACAAGTGTAACGAAATTAATATGGTTCAAATTCGTCCCTATATGGGGAGGACGCCTATATCTCTGTAAAGGGAAAACATGGGCTTACAAAAAAACAAAAGTTTAACATATTAAAGAAAGCTCCTCCTTTTTAATATTCTGAACAGTTCAGAACATTATATTTCAGTGACTGATTCTTTAAGAAGTACGTTGAATACAGCAATTTATATATTATAATGCAAGAATCCTAGAATCCATGTGGCTCTCAGATTGTATTTGAAGTGCACGAATATAACCAGCTACCGCTTGCGAGATATAATAGAAAAGTTGTAGCAATTGATTATACCACAATAAAAAGAAACATATTATTTAATAAATGTATTATTTGTAAAGTATGTACGCTCCAGAAAAATATAAATGACATATTTACATCATAGCACATCAGAAATTAATTAATCTATACTGTTGGTTATAATATACAGTTTAAAATATTAAATTTTTTCTCCATTATTTTTTTGCAATATTGCGATCCTATTTGGCAGTAAATACTATGATCTGGTTGCAGTGGATGAACAAGTAGAACATAACAAAAGTTTCTCATTTGTTTTTAAACATTGCCGTTTTACAGTGAATATTAAATATGTTAAAATAAATATATTGAAATAATGATTTTTGAGTAAACAGCTTAATTTTATTCGTTAAATAGTCCTAACAAATGCCACTATTGATTTCCAAATTCTGTAGATAAATTGGTACCCACTCGTGGTATTACTTATGATAAATAGTTGTTATTTGCACGCGGGATATTTTTATGTGTAAATATAACATTTTGATAAAAATTATGTTACGATCTTGCACTAAGTGAGTTATTCAATTCCGAAAATGAATCACGAAGTCTAAAGCCGGATTTTATTAGTAATAATCATACGGGATTATTTAATTGTAATATATATATATATATATATATATATATATATTTATTATTTCACTAGCTAACACACGGCGTTCGCTGATACGCCTAAATAAATCGAAATTAATGTGTTTTATGTTTATTTGAATAAGTGAAAAGAAACATAATTATTAATTTATATCGTAATTATTTTTAGTTACCCTATGCTGATTACACGGTGTTGCCACGAAATCAACTTATGCCTATCATCTTGGCATAAATGAGCTGAAAGACGTATATTAATGTGTTTTTATGTTTAGTTGAATAAGCGGAAACAATTTAAATCCTAAATATATTATATACACCATGCTGATTACCCGGCGTTGCACGGGAATCTACTTATCCCGATCTTCTTGGCATAAATGTGCTGAAAGACGAAACGTAATGTGTTTTTATGTTTAGTTGAATAAGTAACAGGAAATATTTGTATCGTAAATATTTTTAGACACTCCATGCTGATTAGCTGGCGTTACCCGCGAATATAGTCATCCTGATCTACTTGGCAAAAATGAGGCGAAAGGCGATAATTAATGTGTTTTTATGTTTAGTTGGATAAGTGAGAAGAAAAAATGTATATGGTAGGCCCAATTACTTTTATTTTCCCCGTGCTGCATACCCGATGTTGCTCGTGTATCTACTTATCCCTACCTTCTTGGCATATATGAGCAGAAAGGCGAAAATTAATGCGATTTATGTTTAGTTGAATAAGTAAAATGAAACATAATTTTAAATTCATATCGTAATTATTTTTAGTTAACTCGTGCTGATTACCCGCGTTTTACGGAAATATACTTATTCCGATCTTCTTGGCATAAATGAGCTGAAATACAAAATTAGTTATTGTTAGTTATCCGTAAAAGAATTACCCGCCGTGCGCTGCTACGCTTTCCCGGAAATTACTTTTCCCAGTCTTCTTGGCAAAGACAAAAATGGTTACTGTGAGTTATTAGGAAAAGATAAACATATGCGGGCGCTTATGTTTTTGTAGAGGTTTTGAGTTATTCAATTCTATGTACATGAATTTTGTGCATTGGTTATGGTTTAGGCAGCGTCCAAAAAGCTATTTTTTTTCACCTTTTGCACTACAAAATGGTGATTTTTTAGGGTGTAAGGGTTGAGTATCCCAACTCTCTTATAGCCAATGTTCATCCCGGGAATTTCCTGAACATTATTCAAAAGACCCAACACAACTGGATGAACGTTATGGCAGCGCATAAAATATGAACAAAAAAACAAACATTCCTTTTTATATATTAGATTTGGATATAGGAAAATATGATTTAGGATTGCTTCTTAAGAAAATGTATAAAATTCGTATTGTTACGTTATAAATAATTCTTCTTCTCTTCCTTTCAAGTATTAGGCCAAGGCCTGTTACGATCCTATAGAAAATTTTCCCTCCAGCGTTTCATAGGACGGTCCAGAGATCTTCGTCTTCTTGGTATATAATTGTAGACAGCTTTGAGGATCCGATTTGAACTCATTCTTTCAAGATGGTTATTGTTGTTGAGATAGTTAAACTTGATAAATGTCTAAGAAGGTGTTAAATATTTGAAATATTTAAATATTTACTGGATATTTTTATTTTAAAGTGATTGGGTAGCCAGGAAATGAGTTAGCCAATAATAACCACGATAGGAGCTATTCTGATGCTGCTAGATAAAGTTGAGCAAAAGTTGATCGCCATTTTACGTGATAACGGTCAAATATGAACCGTATTTAGTAGAGAATTATTGCAAGTTACATCTCATACAAAAACATAAATTTAACTATTTGGGCACAAAATAAACAGTGATATTAACTTTTGTAACTTATTAGTGTATATGTTTAAAGTTTCAATCATCTTATATTTCCCTACGTTATCTTGAGAAGAGAGTGTATAGCTCAGGCAACCCAAAGACTTATCTACATCACAGGTAAACCCTTCTTCTGCTTCATATGACACCGCAACGTGGATCGTCGCACCACTCAAATTAAATATTCTTTCTACTTCAACTCTGAACTTAGGCCCATGTAATATTCATTATCTTTCTCAAGTCACCCATTCATTATTCACAGTTACAACCAGTAGATGAATATATATATTCTATTGTCATCTTCTTCCACACATCCTGAACAAATATTTGGTTAATTTAGAATTTTTGAAAGTTGACAAATTCAATCTGACTTTTAATTTCCAGATCTCAGAAAATTAGAATTTATGGTTGAATATAATTTCTTAAATTGTAAGTCTACAATTATTTACCAATATGCATTATATGAATTTTAAAAAGTTGTAATTATATACATATGGTAGATAAGAGAAATAAATGTCTGGACGGGATTCACTCAGAGATCCGGGTTCGTATCCCGTCCAGGCATTTATTTTTCTTGTCTACCATATTAAGCTTGCATTGCTCAATGTTAAACATTTAATTATAACACACATATGTATATATATATATATATATATATATATATATATATATATAGAGAGAGAGAGAGAGAGAGGAGAGAGAGAGAGAGAGAGAGAGAGAGATTCATTATAAATAAAATCGTCTGGCTTACGTCGAGTACATTGATAACTTTCCTGAATATAATAAATAATAATTTAAAAAAAACTAAAACAACACCCTTATTGTAAAACCGAACTAAAAAATGAAAAATAATTTAAATTTCCAACACGCGTGGGATAAAATTAAAGTGATCAACAAAAAAATCGTCCCCAACACGTATAGAAAAAACTACAGTTATCAATAAAAAGAAAATAATTTTACAATTAAAAGCGTGGGGTGCTCTATATCAATTAATATATTTTATAATAAACAGATATTGGTAAAAGTAAGCTCTCTAAAAGGAAAATGTAAAAGCCATAAAACCATCGCACGCTTTTGACGGTAAATTATTTTCTTTTTGTTGATAACTCTAGTTTTATTCTCTATGTGTTAGAGATAATTTTTTTGTTGATCACTTTAATTTTATCTGAAGCGTGTTGGACATTAAAATTATTTTTCATTTCTTTATTTCGCTTTTCTAATAAAGCGTGTTGTTTTAGTTTTTTAACTATTATTTATTTTATATTTTTTAGTTTTAATATTTTACAGAATAAGATAATAATGTAACTATCTTTAAATTCGATACTATTGTAGTATGAGCTAAAAGTAATACCCTTCTAAAAATCCTCCCAGCCGGATTTGAACCAGCGACCTATGGATTACTGAAATTATATACCACTAGAGTTCAACGCTCTACCAATTGAGCTCATACAACATTAGACTAAAAAGTCGACAAATCCGCAACCTATTATACAAGTTTTCATTTTTTTTATTTTCTGATGATTCTGTCCAGGATTTAAAAAAAAATGAAATTATTGTATTGACATGGGTTCTTTACAAGTATACAGAGTTCCAAGTTGATCCAATGACTTTAAGTCGATGAAAATCGCGTTGAATCATTCTGTTACGTAGATAAATAGATAGATAGATAAATAGATAGATAGATAGATAGATACAGGTCAACATAATATAAAGCGTGTAAAAACAAACATAATGAATAAATAAAGGAAATACGCCACTTTGTCCCATGAATATCAGGACCACTGCCAGAGGAAAAGCTCGTATTCGCGACTCACTTAGGGAGCTGTACCTTATGAGAAAATTGTTACATTTTAAGTTTACATTAACTTACTTATTGACTTCAGGGCCTTTCTATATAACCATAGCCTCTCCATTCTTAGACGTTTGTAGACCAAATTAACGCTTTTTATACGCTTTGACCTGTATCTATTTATCTATCCATCTATCTATCTATCTATCCATCTATTTATCTATCTATATCTATCTATCTATCTATCTATCTATCTATCTATCTATCTATCTATCTATCTATCTATCTATCTATCTATCTATCTATCTATCTATCTATCTATCTATCTATCTATCTATCTGTCTATCTATCCGTCTGTCTGTCTGTCTGTCTGTCTGTCTGTCTGTCTGTCTGTCTGTCTGTCTGTCTGTCTGTCTGTCTGTCTGTCTGTCTGTCTGTCTGTCTGTCTGTCTGTCTGTCTGTCTGTCTGTCTCTCTCTGTCTGTCTGTCTGTCTGTCTGTCTGTCTGTCTCTGTCTGTCTGTCTGTCTCTGTCTGTCTCTCTGTCTCTGTCTGTCTGTCTGTCTGTATGTCTATCTATCAGTCTATCTATCTATCCGTCCGTCCGTCGGTCGGTCGGTCCGTCCTCCCGTCCGTCCGTTTATTCGTACGTCCGTCCATTTATTCGTCCGTCCGTCCGTTTATTCGTCCGTCCGTCCGCTTATCCGTTCGGCGTCCGTTTATCCGTACGTCCGTCCGTTTATCCGTCCGTCCCTTTATCCGTCCGTCCGTCCCTCCATTTATCCGTCCGTTCGTTAGTTCATTTATTCATCCGTTCATTTATTCATCCGTCCTCCCATCCGTCCATTTATTCATCCTTCAGCCCATCCGTCCATTTATTCATTCGTCCGCCCACCCGTCCATTTATTCATCCGTCCGCCCATCCGTCCATTTATTCATCCGTCCGCCCATCCGTCCATTTATTCATCCGTCCGCCCATCCGTCCGCCCATCCGTCCGCCCATCCGTCCATTTATTCATCCGTCCGCCCATCCGTCCCCCCATCCGTCCATTTATTCATCAGTCCGCCCATCCGTCCATTTATTCATCCGTCCGCCCATCCGTCCCCCCATCCGTCCATTTATTTATCCGTCCGCCCATCCGTCCATTTATTCATCCGTCCGCCCATCCGTCCCCCCATCCGTCCTTTATTCATCCGTCCGCCCATCCGTCGGCCCATCCGTCGGCCCATCCGTCCAGTTATTTATCCGTCGGCCCATCCGTCCATTTATTCATTCGTCCGCCCATCCGTCCATTTATTCATCCGTCCGCCCATCCGTCCATTTATTCATCCGTCCGCCCATCCGTCCATTTATTCATCCGTCCGCCCATCCGTCCATTTATTCATCCGTCCGCCCATCCGTCCATTTATTCATCCGTCCGCCCATCCGTCCATTTATTCATCCGTCCGCCCATCCGTCCATTTATTCATCCGTCCGCCCATCCGTCCATTTATTCATTCGTCTGCCCATCCGTCCATTTATTCATCCGTCCGCCCATCCGTCCATTTATTCATCCGTCCGCCCATCCGTCCATTTATTCATCCGTCCGCCCATCCGTCCATTTATTTATCCGCCCGCCCATCCGTCCGCCCATCCGCCCGCCCATCCGCCCGCCCATCCGCCCGCCCATCCGCCCGCCCATCCGCCCGCCCATCCGCCCGCCCATACGCCTGCCCATCCGCCCGCCCATCCGGCTGCCCATCCGCCTGCCCATCCGACCGCCCATCCGGCTGCCCATCCGCCGCCCCTCCGCTGCCATCCGCCCGCCCATCCATATACCCATCCGCCTACCCATCTACCCACCCATCTACGCACCCGTCTACCCATCTACACGTTCATCTACCCACCGTCTACCCATCTACCCACCCATATACCCACCCATCTACCCACCCATCTACCCACCCATCTACCATCTACCTACCCACCTACCCACCTATCCATCTACCTACCCACCTATCCATCTACCTACCCACTTATCCACTTACCTACCCACCTATTCACCTACCTACCCACCTACCCACCTACCTTCCACCTACCTACCTACCTACCCTACCTATCTATGTAACTGAATCTCTCGTTCAACGGCGAATTTTCACCCAACTTAAAATCTTTCGATTGACCTTGAATCTTTGTATACTTGTAAAAGACCCATAGCAATACAATATCTCATATTCGTTTTCTAAAATCCTGGCGAAACACATCAGAAAATCAACTTGAAACTTTGTATACTTGTAAAGGACCCGGGACAATACAATAATTTCATATTTTGTTTCTAAAATCCTGGCCAGAATTATCAGAAAATGAAATAAATGAAAACTGGTATAATAGGTTGCGGACTTGTCGACCTTTTAGTCAAATGTTGGAAGAGCTCAGTTGGTAGAGCGGTGAACTCTAGTGGAATACTATTTCAATAATCCATAGGTCACTGGTTCAAATCCGGCTGGGAGGATCTTTTTAGAAGAGTATTACTTTTAGCTTATACTACAACAGTATCGAATTTAAAGATATTTACATTTTTATGTTAGTCTGTAAAATATTAAAACTAAAAAATAAAATAGTTTAAAAAACTAAAACAACTCGCTTTATTAGAAAACCGAACTAAAGAAATGAAAAATAATTTTAATTTACAACATGCTTAGGATAAAATTATAGTGGTCAACAAAAAAATCACCTCCAACACATATAGAATAAAACTAGAGTTATCAACAAAAAGAAAATAATTTTACCATCAAACGCGTGGGGTGCTTTTTATGATTTTTACATTTTCCTCTTAGAGACTTTACTTTTACCAATATCTGTTTATTATCAAATATATTAATTGATATAGAGCACTCCACGCTTTTGATGGTAAAATTATTTTATTTTTGTTGATAACTCTAATTTTATTCTATATGTGTTGGAGATGATTTTTTTGTTGACCACTTTAATTGTATCCTAAGTGTGTTGAAAATTAAAATTATTTTTCATTGTTTTACTTCGGTATTCTAATAAAGCGTGTTGTTTTAGTTTTTTAAACTATTATTTTTTCCTTACAGATGACATGTGGTCAGCATACCGACCCAATTAGACGTTTAGTAAGCAACTAAGATATTATTTGGATGATGAAGTACGGTAAAGTTTCTTAAAGGCCTCTTGTTTTGGGCTCTAGGTTAATTTATGAGCACGAAAAACTTCAGAATCAGGATTTAGAACATAAAGTCCCTCACCGAGGACTTGACACTTGATCTTTGCATCTAAAAGTATCAAACTATCATTGTCTAGTTTGAGCCCGCGACCCTCGGGGCTAGATTATTATCTAAATTTATTCAAATGTATGTATTTATTATTCACTGGTAATGTCCGCGCACTTTTGTCACCGGCGACAGAATTTCAACTCACCTTTCAGTGTATCTGCTAATCTTATTCTTGGCCTGTCCTAAATTCTCTTGCAAGTAACAAAGTTGACATATTAGATATCATATTCATGACAAAAATTCTAACAAATAGAACTTCTTTAATTATATAATTTATAAGTGGAGCCCGGATTTGTATGCACTAAAATTTAAGATTTGCAACATAGTATAATGAGAAGTTAGATGTATAACTGTCTTTTGTTTTGTTTCACACGAACAGTTGAAAAGTATAATGATAAGTTAGACATCTGACTGTCTTTGTTTTGGTTTCACACACAAACAGTTGAATAATATAAATACTATCTCTATTGAAATCTTATCTTTTATTACATAACAATCCTAGTCCTAGTTAGTGTAAGTAGAGCCCGGATTTGCATGTATTAAAACTTAAGATTGCAACATAGTATAATTCGAAGTAAGACTTGTGGCTGTGTTTTGTTTTCGTTCCACATACGAAGAGATTAATAAATATACACTGTGTTGTAATCTTACAGCGTTTAATGCATAAAAGTCCGCGCTCTAATTGTAAGTAATACCATAAGATTTTAAGTTATGTCTTCCTTAGTTTCAGGTTGATCTCTCCCCTGTAGATAACACGGTCTCTCGGGAGAAGATTTTAAACTTTAAATCACACACATACATTTGTATCACTGAAGAACATTGCGGTTAAATGATCCATTCTATGCTTTTGTCACCTCCGACATAACACGAACATTTTTAGAAAATACACACTATTCAATCATGCAATCAAACTAGAAAAGGAGAATTTGTTAGTGATTATTATGACAGCCAGGTCGTAATCGGGGACAACTTTGGCCTTAATATTTACTGACATTTGTCTTACTTGCGAGGAAAAGTCTCCTAAAAACCTGAGATAGTTCCCTGAACTGGGATCGAACGCGTGCCCGTTGTATCGAAACCATATGTAAAAAGAACAATTAAATCTCGTAGACTGTGATGGGCAGTTCAGGTGGCACGAATGGGGACTGAGAGAGTAGCATGGCATTTTCTTATAGGAAAAGCAGAGGGCAAACGCCCAATAAGTGTATTAAGAATGAGGTAGGAGAATAATATTAACCATGATCTGAGGGAAGTATATTATACAGGGATGATTGGAAAACACTGTTTCAAGACAGTGCTGTATTTGCCCGAGCGGCCATGAACTTATGGGTTCGATACTGCCAGTGAGTTTGATTGTTAGTTACGTATCTACACGTTAAATTATATACTCAATTGATGTGAAATAATAATTATTTCCTTCAATGCTATTAATTAATGTTACCTTATTTATTTCCAGTAATGTATTAATTTTATATTTTGTATCAATCTTTTTCTGTGCGTTACGTTATTTTGAGTTTTCCCCCTTCAAATCTGTTTATTCCAGTGAATCGTTCCCAGTACTTTTATAGTTACAATATTATTTTTCGAGTGTAGTTAAGTAGAGTATAATGTTCTTTCTTTTTCGTTTTCTTAAGATTTTACATATAATTACTTCATTGTATCCGTTCCACGGGACTACATGATGAACAGGTAAGTCTTTAAGTTTTGCGATGCATTTGAACTCGAAATTTTGAATGGGAAATATGAGGAAGATAAAAATGGAGAATTGACATTTTTTAATAAAAATTGAGGGAGCGTAATCGATTATTCAATATGCACACAAGACATGATTCTAGTCCTAAGTAATTTCTGTTTAGTTTCCAGAAACGAATCTCACCACTTCCCAAACAAACTTATTTTAAATATGAAAAGTATATTGAGACAGTTGATGATGAGGTGGCAAAAATATTACGGCCAATTACACGTTTCAGGTGGATCGAGGATCGGAGAGAAGGATTTATCAGGAGTTTGGAAACTCGAATACAGGATTTGCAATTAAATGATCATAGCGGAGAGGAAATTATAAAAACTTTGACAGATCTTTTAAAAAAGCAGGGGAACAATTCATGGTTAAATGCGGAATGAACCAGAAGGACAAAGGGTGGTACAATATTGCATGTAGAAAGAAGAAGAAGTTTGTCGAAAGTAGTCTTTTGAAGTTTAGAAAGGAAAGCACAGATGAAAACAGAAAAAAATTTGCGCAAGAGAGAAAGGAATATAAAGAATTACTGGGAGAAACAAAACTAAAATGGCAAAATAAGAAATCGGAAGAAATGAGAATCGCGACTGAAAGTGGGAACATTGCGAACATATTATGGAAAGCGATAAGGGAACTCAAAGTAAAGTACATAATTCGGAAAAGAATAACGCCCGGGGAATGGAAAAGCTGCATTGTTAGGGTGCTGGGAAATGAGAGGTTAAGATAAAATCAAGGACATATAGTTAAGATCCCTGACCCAATTTATATTCAATTACTGGATCAGGATGTTTCGAAAAATAAAGTGGTTTCTTCCATTAAATGTTTAAAGAATGGTGAAGCACCTGGAATTGATGGATTACCAGGGGAATTCTTGAAAAATATGAAATCATCCAATAAATTATTACAAGTTTTAAAAACTGTGTTCAACAAACTTTTTAATGGAGGAGATTATCAGGAAGCCTGGGCGACAGGTGTCATCCAATCGCTATACAAAGGGAAAGGTGGGTCCCATAAACCAGAAAGTTATAGGTGAATTTGGAAAAATATATTGTAAAGTAATTTAGGAACTAATGAGACAATTGGCTAAAGATAACAATAGGATCTCAAAATATCAGGCAGGTTTTAGAGAAGGGTACTCCACAGTGGACTACGTATTTGTTCTGAGAACATTAATTGATGATAATTTGAAAATGAAGGGGGGTAAATTATTTTGTGCACTTATTGATTTTATGATGGCATTTGATACTGTGGACCGAAGCGCACTTTGGGAAAAAATAAATCGGAAAGGATTGTCTCATAAAACGACAATGCTTTAGTGTCAATTTATAAATATGTTAAATTTAGAATACAAGTACACCAAGGGTACATTACAGAGAGCAGTGAAGCCAATCGGGGAGTGAGACAAGGTTGCATTTTATCACCAATGCTATTTAATCTATTCGTTGATGATATTGTAGACGTAATGCTAGAAGGAGAAATTGAGGCTCCGGAGATAGGAAATGTTAAAATCCCAGTCCTGTTGTATGCAGATGATTTAATTATCTGATCCAAGACAATCAAGGGATTGCAAAGAGGTCTTGACCTACTGGAAATATACTGTAGGAATTGGGGATTGACTGTAAATGTTAGTAAGACAAAAACAATGACCTTTAAAAATGGGACGGTTTATGGTAGAGCAGAGGAATGGAAATACAGAGATCAAGTACCTCAAAACGTGAAACATTTTGAATATCTTGGTACGACGTTGAAAATGAACGGGGAGTGGAAAAAACATATTAATATAGCATTATTTAAAGGGAGGGGACAACTTAATAGTGTACTCGGTATTCTGGGTCGAGTGCCTGATATTCCAGTCAGCACATTACAAAAAATGTATGGAGCGATGGTCAGGCCAGTAATGCACTATGGTAGTGAGATTTTGGGGTTTCCAAAGAACGGAAATACTAAATAAGGCATATACGCATTTTCTAAAATATATTACAGGACTTAGTAAGGCAGTTTCTAACTGTGGAATTTTATATGAATTCGGGCCATTCCAGGACGACATTAACTGTAAAATTCGTGTGCTCAAATACTGGTTGCGAGTAATCCAAGATGAACAAACAATGCTTAGAGCAATTTGTTACGACCACCAAATTAAGAACATAGACGTTAAATTTTGGGCAGACGAGGTTAGGAGAGAACTCCAAAAGATTGGGATGGGCTGGATATGGGAAAAAGGGACTGAAAATCGCAAGAACGTGTGGAGAAAAATATGGAGGAGGTACTTAGATATAAACCAACAAGATACTTTCGACGAATGTACAGGAAAACGCTCACTGTGTTTACAAAGAGACCTAAAACACGTCTGGGGAAAAGAATCGTATATACTCAACCTAGGTTTTAAAGAGAGATCAGGGCTTGCTTGGTTTACGCTAGGGGCATGGAAATTTCTAAAAAATTAGCGACGATCACGATATGCGAATATGTCCAATGTGCGGGAAATTTGAAGACGAGATACATATATTAGGACAATGTAATGATTTAGAATATTGGAGACATCGGTTATTACCGGAAAGATTTCTAAATTCAAATCGGGAAAGATTGGCATGCTACGAGTTATTGGTAAATCCAGAAAACTGGATAAACTTGGGTAAATTTCTGGACAAAACGCGAAAAATAAGAACAACACTCATTCATGAATAAATATATGTTATCAAAATGCAATAACATTAATTCTTAATAATTATATATAAATTAATTAATGTATAATGCTATTGTGTTATTATTTAATTGTAATATTACTGCGTTTTCTTTATGTAATTGTAATGTTATTGCTTTCTTGTTGTTCTTTATTTTTCTTTACACTAGTACCAATTATTACTTTATTGTAACGGACTGTCAACAGCACGTAAGGCTTGCTGCCCATGCGACCCATATTTGCAAATAATATTGTAAATATCTTACTTTTTGTCTAATAAAGTCCTACTACTACTACTACTACTACTACTACTACTACTACTAAAAGTATTGTCTAATATTTCTGTATTCATTGACTCCCTGTCTATACCCCTATACCTCCACATGAGACTATAATGCTCCATTGCGTGAGTTATTAAAAAAGGTACGGTTATTTTTCTACAGATGCCAGCGAGTGACCAGTAGTTAGCACATCGCTTCAAAGACACACCTAATAGGCGAATAATATATTACTTGGATGGGAGAGGTGGATTAAATTTTTCTCAGAGTCTCTAATTTAGGAATGAGGTTTCTTTCTGAGGTCATTAATCTTGAGACTCGGGGCCCCCATCTTGAAGTCTCTCCCATCCACGTCTTGATAAGGTACGTGAATTAGTGCAACCTCTTGATACCTAATACATTCTTTCAGATGTGCATTTTCTTATCGCTCAACTGTATGTATGTTACCGAAAAACAAACAGGAAGAATAATATTGCTACAATATTAGTAAGCGACCTGTTATAGGAAACAACTTGTTTTATTGTTTTAGGACTGCTGATTCTGTACTAAATATAACTTAATATATCTATATAGAGATATGATTATAACCTGAAATAAAGTAGATATGTGTCACATCGCTTCAAAGGCTCCTCAAATATGTTTCTAGGTTACTCAACTGCGTGATCTGTTTAAGTTAAATCTTCACAAAAATAAATATTTAGACTGTAGCAAAAATCTCAAGCCTTGAGAGAGTTACAGTATATGTAAACGATGAATACATCACATAAATGAATTGTTTAAAAAAAGTTAATTATTCTTTTATGATTACTTTTCAAGTAGTTTTATTAATTGAAAAATTTAAAGAAATTGTAGTATTATTTAATATATAATGTAGAATGCATCACCCATTGTTGCATTTAATTCCGTCGAGATTCTTAAGAGCAAAATAAGTTTTTATAAAATGGAGCAGAAACATATTAAATACCCGGTATAATTCCGTCCAATGGCACTTACAATGGGTTAAGTTTTAAGAATTGTAAAACAGCATCTCAGCCGTCCTCAATAATTTTCCCAATAACTATAAAACAACACTGCAAGTTATTGAGGACGACTAAGATATCAGGTACTGTTATACAATTATTAAAATTTTAACACAGTAACCTCAACGGAGTTTCATAGTGAACTTAAAAAGATGATTTGTACATAGTACGTTGTGATATTGAGCTAATATTTCGTGTGGCAAAGTAATACACGTGTAAACTTCCGTGTATATTTTTTTGTAAACCTGTAATGGCATTGTCGAAATAAGTAGACACTTTGTTTATATCTTTAGCGCAAGATATATGCATTTAAAATGTACACAACTACATTAGAAACCAGGGATGTCGAAAGATAAACCTGGGGCATTTGAAAAAAAATACTTGTAGTAGTCAACCGCTGTAGTTACCTTGTCACGCAGTAGGCCCGGGTTCAATTCCCGGCCGGTACAGTTTCCTGGGTGAGGTTTTTATCGGGGTTTCTCCTCGCCTGTAAGACAAATATCAGGAAACGTTGAGGCCCAAACGGTCCTCTAACATCATATTGGCTATCGCAATCATCATCATTCATATTCATCTTAGATTAAGCTTAAGATTAAGGACTCTCCTGGCGCACCACTATCAACATCATCACCCATTATATCTTCGGGGCAACGTAACCCCGCTTTCCAGGCGCCCCAACCTTGAAAGTTGGTTACAATTACTCCAATGCCAAGAGAGAACATCAGAAACGTCCAAAAGGACAAACTGGGGAATTAAAACATAATAATTGATTGATAGATCATCGGTTGATTATTGTCTTTCACATCGTCCGATTCCTAATATACAATTTTGTCGGTCCATCCAGTCTCCTGGTAATAGATGTTTCTTGTCCATCTATAAATATATCCCCTGATTCTAGAGGATTTTAGATCTTCCTCTGCCTCGTCTAACCTCAGGTTTCCATTCCAAAACACATTTTGATAGCAGATACTCTTCCATTCGCTAGAAATCTCCATACCATCTTAATTGCTGAGTTATGGTGTATTCAATCTTCATTTTCTACCTTATAACTGAGTTTCTAATTTTTACACTTCTTGAAATTCTTGCTGCTCTTCGTATAAAATCCGTTTCCGTTGCCAATTTGTTAACATGTCTGAAGAAGGTACAGTGTACCGAAACAGCTGTCACTGAATTATATAATATATATGAAAATCAAATAAAACTACGTTTTATTTTTATTTAATTAATAAAAATATATTTATTTGATATTGTTAATAATGGCCAAAGTTCTGCTCCATAGGTAATGATGCTTTTAACAATTATATGATATATATTGATATTTATGGAAAGTAACGGGAAGCTACCACACCTATAACTCCCTAGTTAAACTGTAAAGCATGGTATGAAAATGATATGATTGCGGTGAAGGACCTGCCCTAGGGCAGAACACTATGGAATGGAATATTAATATTATTTTATTACTTATATTTTTAACCCACAATATTCCATTTAGGTAATTAATTGAAAATTTTCCTTTACTATTTCCATTTCTCATATCCTCTTCATGACTTCCATTTTTATTTATTTTAATTCCTAAATATGTGATCTCACTACAAGATTTTATTGTTTCTCCAGTCTCCAAAATTAAATTTTGTTCTGGTTCATTAATTGATAAATATTTTGTTTTCTTCATGTTCAAATTAACCAGCATTAATCATATTCTTCTATTAATTTTCTAGTCATATATTCTAAATCTTCATAATCTTGTGCAATGAACATCTTTTAAAATGAAAGTTGTGTAAAGTTTTGTTGTTTGAAATAGGAATTCCCATACTTGAACATTTTATTCTCCAATTCTTTAATATTTCACGTACATATAGTTTAAACAGAGTCGTTGATAGACAACTTATGTTGAACTAGATTTGTATGTAGATGGGAGAATTTGTTACTGATCTGCAAGTTCTTATTTCATAATTGATTTAGTGAATGCATTTGTTATGATAGTTTAGTTACTGTAGCTTTTTATTGTATAACTTAATGAGGCCGCTACAGTACGTTACTACAATACGTTAAAATCAAGACGGTCGCAGATGGATATCCCGTTGTTGTCTGGATTATCATACTTGAAGAACTATGGGTTCCATTCAGTTTTAAAAAAATCATATGAGACTAAGTACAGGAGACGGTCAGGCAGTATTTATGTCTCGTGCCACTTGTCTACAAGGTCCTTTTAAAGATTGTAGCGTGGTCATATTATATTTTATTTTAATGTATTATAAAGATGGAAATAATGGGCTTCGATGGTCTAGGAGTTACGTTCCATGCCTCTGATCCCGAGCGTCGGCTTCAAACATAGCGTGGACAGATGGGTTTGTAGGAAAAAAATAGATCCAAGAGATTAATCCTCCGGGAGGACGTCAATTAGGGGTACCGAGTCTGAAATTTTTCGAGTCTAATTTAGAGTTTCTGATAAAAAAATAATTTGTTCCAAGTTATATCTTCGTTGAGTACTATGTGATTCACTGGGTGAGCGAGCTATCCACTTTTCACTCTCTAACATCCACGTAAGCGTATCTAATTTACCTTGTTTAAGTAATCCAGCAAGGGAGCGCCCTTGAGTACATAGGGTGAATGGTTAATGAGAAATAGTAAATAAGTAAAATAAACAGGCCTATACATATCAAAAAGAAGTTTTTATGAAGCGTAGCATTTCAAATAATTAACTTAATAATATCAGAACGGGTGTAATATTGACGTATATTTTTTTTGTTAAAAATGTCAAAAATATATACCAATGCCAGGGAGAAATACATGTGGCAGACTAGGATGGAAAGGGAAAACTTATGTCAGAACAATAATGTATTATAGGAATTTGGAGGAAGGAGATTGGAATGATAGAAATAAATGGAAACTAAAGACGGCAAACTTATATGTGGGGGAAAACCGAAGAAGAAGAAGAAGAAGAAGAAAATGTCAAATAATATAATATGAGATATTTTGTGAGATTCAGTCTGAGAAAGAAAGTAGTGCAGTCCTCTATTTGCTTGTTTACTTTTTTTTTTAGTTTTCAAAAGAATACGCTATGTGTATTGAATTCTTCACATGACTAGTTCCATATTGAAATAAAATACGACATATTGTGTGTTTTGCTTCTTATCGAATACACTGTAGACCTGTTTGGATTCGGAAATTGCGTGCCATAAATTGCGATCTTGCATTCGTGTGAGATGCAGGCAAGACATGATATGCAAATGCGATCTGCGCCGAGGATTACTGATAGATGTACGTACCCGTAGGTACTTCACAAAGTGAGACATAAATTTTCCGCACACACTGTTCCAACAACTGAACGTATTCTCAAAATTCTCTATCGGTCTCAACATATTCTTCTCATGGAGGCTACCTCGTCTTAAACTGTATTCCACTCATGTATATTTCATCGAGCAAGCTAACAAAATATTATGTTATTGATCTTTAGTGTGTTAAATATATGGTTTTATAGTATGCTAGTAAAAACAATCTAATTCATGCTGATATATTGTAGGCATATATTTGTGCTGTCAGAAAGATATATAGATAGAGAAAGAGAGAGAGAGAGAAAGGGAGAGGGAGGGCGAGGGAGAGAGAGAGAGAGAGAGAGAGAGAGAGAGAGAGAAGAGAGAGAGAGAGAGAAGGAAAAAGAAATAATATGACCTTAACTATGTCAGAACAATTTTATTATTATTATGATATTCTCATAATTATTATTTAATATACTATTAAATATAAGATGGTGAAGACATTCTTTTAGATTATTAAAATTTTGACAGAATCTTTTCAAAAAGCAGGGGAAAAATTCAAGGTTAAATGCGCAATGAACCAGAAGGACAAAGGGTGGTACAATAATGTATGTAGAAAGAAGAAGAAGTTTGCCGAAAGTAGTCTTTTAAAGTTTAGAAAAGAAAGCACAGACGAAAACAGAAAAAATTATGCGCAAGAGAGAAAGGAATATAAAGAATTATTAGGAGAAACAAAACTAGCATGGCAAAATAAGAAATCTGAAGAAATGAGAGTCGCGACTGAAAGTGGGAACATTGCGGACATATGGAAAGCGTTAAGGGAACTCAAAGTAAAGTCCATAAATCGGACAAGAATAACGCCCGGGGAATGGAAAAGTTACTTTGACAGGGTGCTGGGAAATGAGAGGTTAAGATATAATCAAGAAAATATAGTTGAGATTCCTGACCCAATACATATTCAATTACTGGATCAGGATATTTCGAAAAATGAAGTGGTATCTTCCATTAAATGTTTAAAGAATGGTAAAGAACCTGGAATTGATGGAATACCAGAGGAATTCTTGAAAAATATGATATCATCCAATAAATTATTAGACGTTTTAAAAACTGCGTTCAACAAACTTTTTAATGGAGGAGATTATCCGGAAGCCTGGGCGACAGGTGTCATCCAACCACTATACAAAGGAAAAGGTGGGACACCGGTACCAGAAAGTTACAGGGCAATTTGTCTCTTGTCAGTGTTCGGAAAAATATATTGTAAAGTACTTTACGAACGCATGAGACAATGGGCTAAAGAGAACTATAGGCTCTCAAAATATCAGGCAGGTTTTAGAGAAGGTTACTCCACGGTGGACAACGGATTTGTTCTGAGAACATTAATTGATGACAATCTGAAAATGAAGGGGGGTAAATTATTTTGTGCTTTCATTGATTTTAAGATGGCGTTTGATACTGTGGACCGAAGCGCACTTTGGGAAAAATTAAATCGGAAAGGATTGTCTCATAAAATGATACATGCCTTAATGTCAATTTATAAATATGTTAAATTTTGTATAAAAGTAGACCAAGGGCACATTACAGAGAGCAGTGAAGCCAATCGGGAAGTGAGACAAGGTTGCATTTTATCACCAATGCTATTTAATCTATTCGTCGATGATATTGTAGACGTAATGCTAGAAAGAGAAATTGAGGCTCCGGAGATAGGAAATGTTAAAATCCCAGTCCTGTTGTATGCAGATGATTTAATTATCTGTTCCAAGACAATCAAAGGGATGGCAAAGAGGTCCTGCTGGAAATATACTCTAGGATTTGGGGATTGACTGTAAATGTTAGTAAGACAAAAACAATGACCTTTAAAATTGGGACGGTTTATGGTAGAGCAGAGGAATGGAAATACAAAGATCAAGTACTTCAAAACGTGAAACATTTTGAATATCTAGGTACGACGTTGAAAATGAACGGGAAGTGGAAAAAACATATTGATATTGCATTATTTAAAGGGAGGGGACAACTTAACAGTGTACTCGGCATACTGGGTCGAGTGCCTGATATTCCAGTCAGCACATTAGAAAAAATGTATGGAACGATGGTCAGGCAAGTAATGCACTATAGTAGTGAGATTTGGGGTTTCCAAAGAACGGAAATACTAAATAAGGTATATACGCATTTTCTAAAATATATTACAGCACTTAGTAAGGCCGTTTCTAACTGTGGAATTCTATATGAATTTGGGTCATTCCAGGACGACATAAACTGTAAAATTCGTGTACTCAAATACTGGTTGCGGTTAATCCAAGGTGAACAAACAATGCTTAGAGCAATTTGTTACGACCACCAAATTAAAAATATAGATGTTAATTTTTGGGCAGACGAGGTTAGGAGAGAACTCCACAAGATTGGGATGGGCTGGATATGGGAAAAAGGGACTGAAAATCGCAAGAACGTGTGGAGAAAAATAAGGAGGATGTACTTAGATATAAACCAACAAGATACTGTCGCCGAATGTACAGGAAAACGGTCACTGTGTTTACAAAGAGACCTAAAACACGTCTGGGGAAAAGAATCGTATATACTCAACCTAGGATTTAAGGAGAGATCAGGGCTTGCTTGGTTTAGGATAGGGGCATGGAAATTGCAAAAAATTAGCAGCGATCACGATATGCGAATATGTCCAATGTGCAGGAAATTTGAAGATGAGATACATATATTAGGACAATGTAATGATTTAGAATATTGGAGACGTCAGTTATTACCGGAAAGATTTCTAAATTCAAATCGGGAAAGATTGGCATGCTACGAGTTATTGGTAAATCCAGAAAATTTGATAAACTTGGGTAAATTTCTGGACAAAACGCAGAAAATAAGAACAACACTCATTCATGAATAAATATATGTTATCAAAATGCAATAACATTAATTCTTAATAATTATATATAAATTAATTAATGTGTAATGCTATTGTGTTATTATTTGATTGTAATATTACTATGTTTTCTTAAGTCATTGGAATGTTACGTTTTTTTAGTGTATAGTGCTATTGTGTTATTATTTAATTGTAATATTACTGTGTTTTTTGTAATTGTAATGTTATTGCTTTTTTTAGTGTATAATGCTATTGTGTTATTATTTTATTGTAATATTATTGCGTTTTCTTTATGTAATTGTAATGTTATTGCTTTTTTTGTTTTGTTGTTTATTTTTCTTCACACTAGTAGCAATTATTTCTTTATTGTAACGGACTGCAAACAGCACGTACGGCTTACTGCCCGTGCGACCCATATTTGTAAATAATATTGTAAATATCTTACTTTTGTCTAATAAAGTCCTACTACTACTAGATTATATATATATATATATACATATAAGGGAAAGCGCCCAATAGGTGGCCAAAAATGAGATGGGAGAATAAAATAAATGTTATTTGTGGAAGGTATATTATACTGAAAATAATTGGAAAACATTAGATTCCGGATAGGGTCGTATGGAGAGTTAATGTCAGCACGGTTATGAACTTATGTTAAATTATATTATGAGAGAGTTACAAATATCGGCGAATGATTTAATGCATGAAGGTTTGGTGGAGAGCTATCGGACTTGCACTGGTTCGAGTCCTAATGCGGAAAGAAGTGTTCTCATGGAATAAGTCAGTATAGCACAGGTTTCCACTGAGTAACGTGAGGAACTAGCTACAATAAGTAGCGACTCGAGGTTGAGAAAATGGCTACAACTGCTCCATACTTAACACGTGCCACCCTTATATTGGCTTCATAATCATCCGATCCGATTGAGGGTCTTTCCACTTTTCAGCGGTTGCCCTTTTACCAGCCGGCTGCTGGCCCTTCACATCCACATGTGTCAATCACAGAAGTAGATGATCAACAGCCAGTGAAGGGGTGACATGTGGTTAGCATGTCGAGTCCCCCAGCCGTTATACCTGGTTCCTCAACCTGGAGCCGCTACTTATTGTAGCTACCCAATTGTCTCACGATGCTGGGTGGGCACCGGTCCCATATTGGCCGAAATACCATGAGAAAATTTCTTCCCCCATGGAGACTCGAACCAGCGCAAGTCCCGTAGCTCTGCGCCAAGGCTTCCTACCTTAACCGCTCGGCTACGGCGCGGGACCATAATCATCCACAATTGTAATTAACACATGTGGACGTGAGCTCGCAGCCAGCTGGTAGGCATATGACCTTGTAGGCACTTAGTGCCATTGAATGTATATATAGGTTGTAACAGGACCTCACCGACAAAATTATAGCGATGATTGGCAATGCAGAGAGGATCATTTTTGTTAAGGAACATATAGTACCAAATGCGTCGTTTATGAGTTGTGCGCAGATGAAGGTTTTCATCCGTAAGAGTCGGAATTAAATAGAAACAATTGTAAACGTACCAATTTATTGAAAAATACATGTTTTTACAACAAGTATTCAAACAATCGACACTGTGCCTCATTGCATGTTTGATATCGTCGCAACAATGATCGGTCAGCACGGCCGGTGATGGCAGAATTCTTTTTGACGTAGTCAAAACACTTATTAATTGAACACTTATTGTAAAAACATGTCTGTTTCAATAAAATTGTACGCATACAATTGTTTGTATTCAATTCCTACCCTTACGGTTGAGCACATGCATCTGCGCATAACTCATAAACGACATGTTTGGGACTATATGTTCCTTCACAAAAAATGATCATCTCTGCAAGGCCTATTACCCCTTTGATTTCGTCGGTGAGGTGCTGTTACACCCTGTATATATTATAATTCATGGGGCGACAAATCTAGAACCTACTGGGTGGCTGTCGGGCTCACATCCACATGTGTTAATTACTGAGGTGGATGATCATACAGTCAATATATGGGTGACATGTTTAGCATGTCGGGTCTTCAACCGTAAAAGCTGGTTTTCTTCACTGATATATGGATATGAGTTTTTTTTGGAATGTTTCTCAACTCTAAAAAAAAAAATGCCCGAACTCTATATGACCATTATATCCATCCTATCATATTTGCCTTGTTTAATATAAATGTGTCAGTGAATGGTGTGATTTGTCTACAATATCCGTGCTGTCACATGATTGCCTCGCATTGAGCTGATCTCTCATTTGGGGAAACTCTACGTATCCTTGGGTAGTAACATTGACTTTGCCTTCAGAAATGATGTTAAATTTTGCTTGGGCTGTTGACCTGAAACTCCTGATTGCTACTGGCAGAGAATTTCAATAACGGGTATGTGAGACAGTGAGTGATAGGTAAAATTAGACGTTCTATGATAAGGTATGTCTAATATTAGATTAAACTGAAATATAATGTTGACGTTATGATTGAAGGGTAAAATACGAAAGCGAGCTGACATAACGTTGGTTTGGAAGAAGACTATTACAATTCAGAATAATTCATGTTTATGTCTTCACAATGAAACGGCTGCAATTTGCATATATTTTTATGTGGAAGAGAGTTTACAAGTTGTAATTCTTACTGTGCCTGCTAGATGACGCAAGTGATGGTATATGTTTTTGACATCTTGACAACTTTATTCTGAGAAAGAGAGTCACGTGTCAGTTGTGTTTCCACTATTGCCGTATAAACATCGCACTTTCTGTGGAATAGCGTCTCACTTAAACATGTCCGTCGCCGTGGGGTAGTCGGTAGAGTCCCAACCTTCCACTCAGGCGACCTGGGTTCGATTCCCGACGTGGTAGGGGATTTTTAATCTCCCCTTGGGTCTGCGTGTGAGTGTTGTCCTTGTGTCTATGTGAGGATAACAGAAACTTAACAAAAAGGTAAAACAAGAAGGAAAACAGTGTAAACGAAAAATGGGGGAAAAAACTGATATGTCCGTCGCCGTGGCGTAGTAGGTAGAGTCCGTACCTTCCACTCCGGCGACCCGGGTTCGATTCCCGGCGGATAGAGGATTTTAAATCTTCATCTTGGATCTGGGTGTGTGTCCTGTCTTGTGTTTGTATGTGTGAATAAGACGAAAAGGTTAACAAAGTTAAACAAAAACGAAAAACAGTGTAAACGAAAGAAAACGACGAAGAAAGGAATTAAAAAACCAAGTACTATACTATGAGTTCGTTTCTTTTGTTATTTACAGTCACATTTTGAGTTAGAACAGTTTTCTTCAAAAGGTAAGGATAAAATATTTAATTATTTATCATTTTAATGTATTAACCTGAGATAATACAGTATTCTTTAAAAAATATATTCTAATGGTACCCCTTGTCTGGTTTTATTTCGAGATGAGACTGTATTGTCCAAAAATATTTAATTAACCTAAAGTTATTGTTTAATGACGCCTTTTAATTGAATAAATTAAATAGTAGTTACAATCAAATCGGGATATTTTTTATATATTTATATGTTTCAGATGTTCAATGCATTTTATATGTGAAAAAATGAGCAGCCGATCACCTCTAATAGTGAAACTTGCCGCAGAGATGTATCCATGTGATAATGGTGCTAATTCATCAGAGGAAAATGTCAAATTTACTGCCAGCTGGAAGGTTATAGCTCCTAACAGTTGGTAGATGCTCTAGATGTTGCAAATGTCAATAGCATTCTTACGAAAGTGCCAGACTGTTAACAAAGTGTGTGTGTGTCAAATATACTTTTTTGTTTAATTATATAGAGTAAACCTATACCTGTTCATATATATTTTTTCTAATTTAAACTACTACCTTTATAGGAACTGTGGCACGTGCTATAACATTACCTGATGAAAGTGCGCTTCCTGAGGGAAGTGTAAACAATGGCGATTCATGTCTTAGTCGTGCAACCTTTTGATTCTGATGACTCACAAGCAGGTCCAAATTTTACGAGTGGTTCATCATCATCTTCAGTTTCCGATAACGATGATAATTCTGCTATTTCTGCAGACAATAATGCCAAGAAGATTCGAGTTGTTAAGAATCATTCGCAGATAGAAAAAAAAGTTAGAAAAAGAAGACTTAAAAAGGAAAACTGGCAGAAAAATAGTGCCAAACTGTTTAGACATAGTGGACAGTCTCATAAATATTTGAAAACAGTCAGAAATGAAGATATAACTACAAAGTATTCTGTGGTTGTACGTGAGGCTAAGAAAATATGACCTCCATGTAATAATAAAAGTCGTCTCAAACGCTTTCAAAACTTTACAGAAGTGGATCACCAAATAATATTTATGGAATATTGGTAAAAGGGAGTGCTTCAAACACAACGTGATTTGATATCAACTTGTATGGAGACAGTAAAACCGAAATATAGATATCAAAATGCCCAACGTTCCCGCTCTTTAAATAGAGCATTGTATTTGAACTTACGAGATGGAAGAAAAAGAAACCTTGTCTGCAAAGTATTTTTCATTACCACATTGGGAATCAATTCTAGGATCATGCGAAGTTCTAGAAAAGCAAGAATCAGTCGCAAAGGGGATATTGCAATCAGACATGAGAGGAAAGCATAACAAGCACGCAACTGTATCAGAAGAAGTTAAAATTATATATGGATTCATATAAACAAGATACAACGAATAGAAAGTCACTACTGTAGGTCTGAAACAAAACAATAGTATATAGAAGGCAGTAAGACAATAGCTGAGCTCTACAGAGACAACAAGAGCTCATATCAAGAGCAGAATATTCCACACTCAAACTATTTGACGTACTATGCAATATTTAATACTGAATATGATAGTGCTTTATTAACCCAAAAAAATACCAGTGGGAACATTGCCTTGCTTTTCTAAATGCTAGTGCAGATGAAAAACGCAACTTCAGGAGAAGTATGATACCCATCTTAAAGATAAGGAGCTTTCCCGCATGGATAAAACTTGAGAGAGTATATGTGCCGCATGTGATCTCCAAGCAGTTTTGCCGCGTCCCATCCTCATATTATTATACATCAAAATTGGATGTTTTCAATTTAACCGCATATCAGGTAGCAAATAACGAAGTTAGCTATTATGTTTGGCATGAGAGACAAGAAGAAAGTCTGTTTGTGTGTGTGTTTTTGTGTGTTTGTATATGTGTGTGCGTGATAGTGTTTGCATGTGTTTGTGTGCGCTTTTTTATTTAAGCGTGTATGTGTGTCTGTCTGCGTGTGTGCGTGTTAGTGTGTGTGTGAGGTCATGCTCATGTATGTATGTATGTATGCACGTATGCATGTGTGCATGTTTGCATTTGTGCAAGTGTGCACGTGTGCACGTGTGCATGTATGCATATACTTAATTCATAATTGGAAACTAAACAATTACCATGTTGAATTTCTCAATATTATTGCTGGAAGTTATATTTCTGAGCACCAATTTTGCTTTCTCTCAGTTTTTTCACTACATCCAAAAATGTCCATGTTTTTTTTCGTGTTCGAGCAGCCGTCATAGATCCATCCCAAAACGACATTCAAGTGTTTTCGACTTGAGAAATCTCTCTGGTAGTAACTGTAATCTAAGTAGTTGTGTCATTTTGCAAAATGACGTAATATGAGTACGTTGCCAGTTTTTCCGCTCATTGCAAAGTGGACATAATTAAATGCCATCCTCGCTTGTTAAATTATAGGTATCCGCCCAGCCAGGGTGATCCATGCAATAGCACTTGTACCATCCCCACCCAAAGAGTCAATGTATCTCTGTTACCCATGATAATTTAAATTCTGATTCTTGGGTGAGATATTATTTTTGTCACCGCTGCTGTTTAAATATCGCATTAAATTAGTGCATAGCGATTGACTTCACAGGTTCCAGTTATCAGTTTCAAGGATAAACTTCAATAACAGCACAGGACAACTTAAGAGAATAAACACATAGACCTGCCCAGACGAAGTTAGAGAAAATATCTGTTTAACTAATAGCAATCATAAGTAAACACCCTCCCCATAGGAATTGCATGATTGTGAAGTTGGTGGAGGGGGTTTGTACACATCTAAACCCCAATGACTGAATCTGAAGTAGATTAATCCCTTCTTGCTGAACAAACTTCTGGCAAGAAACCAGACAAAGAAGGAATTCAGAAGATGTTAAAAAGCATCAATGCGTGTGAGGAAGTTTAACTTTCCAACGGCAGAGAGAAGAGAAATTAACAGGTAAGACAAATTGCTTTACTGTAGAGAAAATAAACTTTCTGTGCGAGAAATCCCTAAACAAATATTTCAGTTTGGGATTGGAAGTTAGGACGGTATCCATAAAATTTCTTAGAAAAGATACTGAAATATGTATACTAAGGAAAAGTTTAGTTGATGAAGTCAGTATCCAATCAACGTTACGTTATTATTTATATTTAACTATGCTTTTTAATAGCTGGGATCAATAGCGCAGCAAATTAAATTTGTTCAAGAGAGACACAGATTAATTCGCTCGGTTTTTTCAATCTAGAGCTTCCATTATATGCCGGATACCCATACAGCGGACCCACATACGGTATTTAGTTTCTTCCGAAAGAACTCGTGATCAGGATGTAAACAGCCTGTAACATCAATTGACTCCTTCAGCCACTTTTAAACTGGCGAACATTGGAACAAGAGAGCTGATAGTAACTAGTAATTCAACGAGATCGACTGCAGCGCCAAAAAGAAGATAAAGAAGAAGACAATTGGTGCGATTGAATGAATATTAAAGGTCTGATATAAATATATTAAAAAAACGTATTGGAAACTTTTAAAGATAAAACTGTGTGTGTGAAATACTTACTTAAAAAGGAAGTTTCACTAGAAATCTAGATGTACATTATATTTAAATCGGTACGCGGCTTTATTCATTACATTCATGTTTTTATTACAAAAATATATTAATATAAAATTATAGAATATTCACCTGAAAGGTCCGTCTCCTAAACTTAATTATCATTTAACTGTAGCGCTTTCGGGACTTGTCCCATCATCGGCAGGATTCAAAACTGGTGTTTCACTGAAGATCTGGTAGAGGGGGTTGCATGTATTGGGTTCGTTTTTCGTTTATCAGGCTGTCGTTGTGAGCTGCTTTCATGATTTCCATCTCTTCGAGTACGTTTATCTTCGCTGGATTATTTTCTCTGTGCATCACTGTTAGGGTGTTTTCAATATTTAATATGCGATGTCCTTCATGGATAACGTGTTTTGCATAGCTTGATTTACCTTCTGCGTGAACGAAGTCTCGAAAATGTTCTTTGAATCTGATGTTAAAACTCCTGTTTGTCCTTCCTATATAAAATTTGTTGCAGTCCTTACATGTCAGTTTATAAACTCCTTTGCTGTTGAAAGTGTTATTTTCTTCAATGTTATTGTTTATTATGTTGTTTAATTTGTTATTGGTTCTGTATGCTATTTTTACGTTTTTATCGGCTTTCTTTAGTGCATTGGCTAATTTTGTCGTTTCTTTTCCTGTGTATGTAAGTGTTTTCCATGTTTTCTTGTTGTTGTCAGATTCTTTTTCTAGTTTAGTTATGTTGATCTTCCTTTTTTTGTTTTTTTACGAGCTTATCTATGAATTCTTCATTATAGCCATTGGTTTTTGCCATATACTTAATGTAGTTGAGTTCTTGGATATAATTGTTTTTGCTTAATGGGAGTTTCAACATTCTACTGACTAAGCTATTAAATGTACTAATTTTCTGTTGAAAAGGGTGTGTAGAATTTTTGTTTATGGCCAGAGCATTGTTTGTGGGTTTCCGGTAGATACCGATTTCTAGTTTATTGTTGTGTAGATTTTTGGTTATAGACAAATCTAAGTAGTTTATGCTGTTGTTAACTTCTATTTCTCGGTGAAAGTTATTTTTTATGCATGTTGTTTAAGTCTTGTAGTATTTCTTTTTCTTTTCTGTTTTCATTTTCATATATTACTAGTACATCATCGACATATCGTGTTATTAGTTTTATGTTGAATTTGTGTATTAGTTCCTCAAAATGTTTATTTTCCAGTTCTTGTAGGAAGATTTCTGCCATTATTCCAGAAGTAGGACTCCCCATCGGGATCCCGTCTTCTTGAATAAATAGTTCGTTGTTAAATTGGAAGTAATTTTGCTTTATTGTTGTTGTTATTAGTTTGTTTAACTGATTGATATAGTTATCTTCAAGTTTACTGTAATAACAAATTAAACAACATAATAAACAATAACATTGAAGAAAATAACGTTTTCAACAGCAAAGGAGTTTATAAACTGACATGTAAGGACTGCAACAAATTTTATATAGGAAGGACAAACAGGAGTTTTAACATCAGATTCAAAGAACATTTTCGAGACTTCGTTCACGCAGAAGGTAAATCAAGCTATGCAAAACACGTTATCCATGAAGGACATCGCATGTTAAATATTGAAAACACCCTAACAGTTATGCACAGAGAAAATAATCCAGCGAAGATAAACGTACTCGAAGAGATGGAAATCATGAAAGCAGCTCACAACGACAGCCTGATAAACGAAAACGAACCCAATACATGCAACCCCCTCTACCAGATCTTCAGTGAAACACCAGTTTTGAATCCTGCCGATGATGGGACAAGTCCCGAAAGCGCTACAGTTAAATGATAATTAAGTTTAGGAGACGGACCTTTCAGGTGAATATTCTATAATTTTATATTAATTTTGAATAAACCTCAACGGAACACATCATGAATCTTATAAAAATATATTACATAAACTTCTTTGACAAAATCCTTTACTTGCAGAGCGATAATTACAATGATGACGCAATAACTCGCACGTTACGAACAAACGTCAGTGAATGTGAAATGGAAAAAATATTGTTTCTAAATTATTTTTATCGGGAATTGAAAACAGTAATATTTCACAGATTAGTTATTAATATTAGTATTATGTAATCATGAAATTTAATGGTTCAGGGCAGTAGCATCGGAATTCACATGTGGGCGAGAATAGGACGTCATACTTTGTTTACAAGTCTCTTTCCAGAGGGTTGAGAATAATTTACGTAAAATAAATATGCGATAAGAGGTCCACAAATTTAGTTCTGTACAAAATCCTTCTCAGACCGAAAAATCCACCAACACCGGAACCATACACCATTAAGCCACCAGGATAATTCACAGTTAAACAAAGTAGTTTCATGCAAACCCTATGATATAGAGTCCATATGAATTATATTTTACATAGATTAAGTTTATCAGGTATCCATGGTACAGCTCCCCTCTCAAATATATATATTTATTTATTTATATGTATTTATATATGTGTATATATCTTCAACTTAATATAACCTCTTCCTTGTATGTACTTTTTATACGCCGCACACCACATTGCGGGATCAAACCCGACCGCCGGCGATGTATTTTTAGGATGCAAAAATCCAAGGGACAGGTATTCTGGAAGGGACTATAGGCCGTAGGGTCAGATTCAAAGATTTTCAGTTTCGTAAATAATGGAGTCCTAGTATTTGAGACTACATACGTAGGAACATTTTTGGACCGAAGAGAGACAGTGAATGGAGAAAACTACATAACAGGAAACTAGATTATGTTCATGGTAAATCAGATTTAATAAGAAAGGTTACCTATCGCATACTGTATGGGCAGAACATATGCCTTGAATGAGAGGTCGAAGACAAAGTAAATCAGAGAGAAATAGTCCAGTAGGTAGGCCAAAAATTATGTGGGATAATAGTCTATTAGCCTATAATGCGAGATTGGGAAGTGGTTTTTACAGAAACAAGGAAAATGTTTATAAACCGATCCATAGTGAGGTTTTCAATTTCCGAGATTCTGTAAAACACACCATGAACTTACGTTGAACCTCATTTGTTGAGCGGTGGTGTTTTCAAAATAATAAGTAATAGTAATATAATAACATTTTGTTGGAAATAATTCCGTTCATTGTGAACATGACAAATATTAACCGTGTGATCAATGTTTATTAGGTGAAAATGCAGCAGGCCGTGACATGAGTCAGTTATAATATGGCGGCAATTACGTATTTGTTGTTTTATATCGTTTCGAATAAAGTGCTGTTGACTTAAATGTAGTGATTTGTTTGCTATAATGTATATTAACACTATCTTTTGGATATATTTTTGTAAATTCATTGTACATAGAGGACAGTGGTTTTACTTCCCAGACGTGGTTTGTTATATTTCAGAATAGTTATTTACGTTGGCAACCCTGAAATACAGAAGTTGAACTTTAAATCATGGTCGCCATTTCTGTAAGTACGACAATACCCATTATCGCGCAAAGCATAACATTAAGCTTGATTTGAGGGATTGGATTACAAAGGGAATGATTAAAAACGATATTCAAATTTGGGATGTAGCGTAAGTGTATTTCAGCGCGATTTTAAACCTCCGCGAATAATACCGGCGAGTTAGTTAGTTTTTAAAAATAATTGTTCTTATCCTATCTCGAACTATAATTTAAAATTCCCTCTAAGATGACCATTAGTCATTCAGATGCAGTACAAGGGTAAAATTGTCTAATTGTAAGATATTTTATTTTGTGCAAGTATAATATTTTACATAATTGTGACAAAGTATGAATACAGTGCGATCACTAGAGCACTGGACAGCAGACTCCAGGATTTCGCTATAGACTGCTGACGCAATAGCGACAGGGAATGGACAGCGTAGGATCGCAGTGATATAACTTCTCATATATTCGTAACTACTTTACAAATTCACGTACTTGCTAACTTGAATGAAGCAGAAGCTGGAACTATTCATCTACATATTATACATATATTTTACAATGGTATTGGTGGTGGAAGTGATGATAGTGGTAGTGGTAAAGGTGGTGGTTGTAATGGTAGAGGTGGTAGTGGTGGTGATACTGGTAGTGGTAGAGGTGGTAGTGGTAGTGGTAGAGGTCGTAGTGATGGTAGCGGTATTGTTGATAGTGGTAAAGGTGGTATTGGTTGTAGTGGTAGAGGTGGTAATGGTGGTGGTATTGCTTGTTTTAGTAGAGGTGGTAGTGGTAGGTGTGGTAGTGGTGGTGGTAGTGGTGGTGGTGGTATTGGTGGTAGTGCTATTGGTGGAAGTGGTAAATGTGGTACTGGTAGTGGTGGTGGTAGTGGTTGTGGTAGTGGTGGTGATAGGGTATGGTAGAGGTGGTAGTGGAATTGGTATTGGTGGTAGTGGTAAAGGTGGTATTGGTTGTAGTGGTAGATGAGGTATTGCTGGTGGTATTGGATGTTGTAGTAGAGGTGGTAGTGGCGGTGGTATTAGTGGTACTGGTAGATGTGGTATTGGTGGTGGTAATGGTAGTGGTAGAGGTGGTAGTGGTGGTGGTAATGGTAGTGGTACAGGTGATAGTGGTAGAGGTGATAGTGGTAGAGGTGGTAGTGGTGGTGGTTGTATTGGTGGTAGTGGTAAAGGTGGTAGTCGTGGTAGTGGTATTGGTTATAGTGGTAGAGGTGGTAGTTGTGGTGGTTTGGTTGTTGTAGTAGACATGGTAGTTGTGGTGGTGGTATTGGTTGTAGTAGTAGAGGTGGTAGTGGTGGTGTTGGTATTGGCTGTAGTGGTTGAGATGGTACTGGTGGTGATGGTATTGGTTGTAGTGGTAGAGGTGGTAGTTGTGGTGGTTTGGATGTTGTAGTAGACATTGTAGTTGTGGTGGTGGTATTGGTTGTAGTGGTAGAGGTGGTAGTGGTGGTGGTGGTATTGGCTGTAGTGGTTGAGATGGTACTGGTGGTGGTTGGTGTGGTGGTATTGGTTGTAGTGTTGGATATGGTATTGGTGGTGGTATTGTTTGTTGTAGTAGAGGTGGTAGTGGTGGTACAGGTGGTATTGGTTGTAGTGGTAGAGGTGGTAGTAGTGGTGGTGGTGGTATTGATTTTATTGGTGGAGGTAGTAGTCGTGGTGATATTGGTTGTTGTATTAGAGATAGTAGTGGAGATGGTGGTATTGGTTCTAGTGGTAGATTTGGTAGTGGTGGTGGTGGTATTGGTTATTGTAGTAGATGTGCTAGTGGTGGTGGTTATGGTTGTTGTAGTAGAAGTAGTAGTGGTGATGGTAGTATTGGTTGTAGTGGTAGAGGTGGTAGTTGTGGTGCTGCTATTGGATGTAGTGGTAGAGGTGGTAGTGCTGGTGGTAGTGGTAGAGATGGTTGTGGTGGTGGTGATATTGGATTTATTGGTGAGAGGTGGTTAGTGGTGGTGATGTGGTATTGGTAGAGGTGTTATGTGGTATTAGTAGCAATGGGTGCTGGTGGTAATTGGTTGTAGTTTGTAGAGGTGGTAGTGTTGGTTGTGGAATTGGTAGTAGTGTTTGAGGTTTTAGTGATGGTGGTGGTATTGGTGGTGGTTATATTGGTTCTAGTGGTAGATGTGCTAATGTGGTGGTGTTATTGGTTGTAGTGGTTGAGGTGGTAGTGTTGGTGGTGGTGGTATAGGTTGTTGTAGGAGAGGTGATAATGGTGGTGGTATTTGTTGTAGTGTTTGTGGTGGTAGTGGTGTTGGAGGTATTGGTTGTTGTAGTATAAGTGGTAGTGGTGGTGGTGGTGGCATTGGTTGTAGTGGTAGAGGTGGTAATGGTGGAGGTGGTATTGGTTGCGATGGTGGAGGTGGAAGTGTTGGTAGTGGTATCGGTTGTAGTGGTAGAGGTGGTAATGGTGGAGGTGGCATTGGTTTTCATGGTAGGTGTGGTAGCGGTGGTGGTCGTATTTGTTGTTGTAGTAGAGGAGGCAGTGGTGGTGGTAGATATGCTAGTGGTGGTGATAGTGATAGAGGTAGAGGTGGTATTTATGGTGGCGGTAATGGTAGAGGTGGTAGTGGTTGTGATATTGGTAGAGGTAATATTGGTATTTGTGTTAGTGGTAGTAGTGGTGGTGGTGATAGCGGTAGAGATAGTGCTGGTGGTAGTGTTACTGGCGGTGATCATAGATGAGTTGGACGTGGTAGTTGTAGTAGTAGTAGTAGTAGTAGTAGTAGTAGTAGTAGTAGTAGTAGTAGTAGTAGTAGTAGTAGTAGTAGTAGTAGTAGTAGTAGTAGTAGTAGTAGTATAGGTGGTGGAGGTGATAGTTCTGTTGGTGGAATTGGTGTGGTGGTGTTGGTGGTTATGTTGGTGGTATTGGAAGTGGTTGTGGTGTGTGTGGTGCTAGTAGTATAGGTGGATGCGGTGGTGATGCTCGTCTTTGTTCTTGTTGTAGTGGTATTAATAATAAAAATGATGGAGGCAGTGGTGGTGGCGGTGGCGGTGATAGTGTCGATGGTAGTGGTATTGGTGATGGTGGATGTTTTTGTTGTGGTGATGTTACTAGTGATGTGGTGGTTTCAGTAGTATTAGTATCAGTGGTGGTGGTAATAGTAGTAGTTGTGGTGTGGTGGTAATGACATTACTATTAGCATTAGTGGTGGTGCTAGTAGTAGTAATAGTAGTAATGGTTTTGGTGGTGGTTGTGGCAGTAGTAGTAGTGGTGGTGATGTTGGTGCTAATAGTAGTAATAGTAGTTGTTGATGGTGGTGGTAGTGGCAGTAGTATTAGCAGTAGTATAAGTAATAGTATTGGTGGTGGTGGTGATGGTAATGTTGGCGGCGGTAGTTATGTTTGCGGCGAAGTTGGTATTGTCTGTGGTGGCGGTGGCGCTGGTAGTGGTGATGGTGATAGTGATAGTGGTATTGATGGTGGTGGTGGTATTGGTTGTGGTAATGGTAATGGTAGTGGTAGTAATTTTAGTGGTATATTTGGTGGTGTTGGTAGTGGTGGTGGTATTGGTAGTAGTGGTGTTACATGTAGTATTAATGATGGTGCTACTGTAGTATTAGTAGATTTTGGTGGTACTGGTTGTAGTAGTAATAGTAGTGGTACCAGTAGTTGAGATAGCTGGTAGTAGTGGTTTTGGTAATGGTGGTAGTGCTAGTGGTGGTATTAGTAGTGATGGAGGTAGAGATAGTTGTAGTAGTGATGGTGGTTGTATTAGTGGTTCTTATAGTGGTAGCAGTGGTAGTTATGATAGTGGTGATATTGTGGTAGTGGTAGTAGTGGTGAAGGCAGTGGTAGTAATATGAGTAGTAATTGTAGAGTTAGTAGTGGTGGTGGTGGTGGTGGTGGCGGTTAATTTATAGATGAGGTGATAGTAATATAAGTGTAGTGGTGAATATATTGGTAGTATGTGAAGTGGTGGTGGCATTTGTAGTAATAGTGCTCTTGATGGTACTGGTTATAGTGTTGTTAGTAGTGTTAGTGGTAGTAGTAATGGTGTACTAGTTGTGGTTGTGCTAATGGAGGTAGTTATAATGGTGGTAATGTAAGAAGTAGTAGTAGTAGTTGTGGTCATGGTAATGTTAGTAGTTGTAGTAGTAGTGTTAGTGACGGAATTGGTGGTGATGATGGTAGTGGTAATAGTGGTAGTTGTAGTAGTAATAGTGGTGGAGGTAGTAGTAACAGCTGTAGTATTAGCAGTAGTAGAAGGATTAGAGATAGCAGTGTAGTGGTAGTAGTAGTAGTAGTAGTAGTAGTAGTGGTAGCGGTGGTATTATTGGTAGTAATAGAAGTACACTTAGTAGTAGCGTTTGTTGTAATAGTGGTGGTAACAGTAGTAGTAGTAGTAGTAGTAGTAGTAGTAGTAGTAGTAGTAGTAGTAGTAGTAGTGTGTTGATGGTGTTGGTGATACTAGTAGTATTGGTAGTTGTTGTGAAGTTGTTAGTGGTGGTGGTGGTGGTAGTAGTAGTAGTAGTAGTAGTAACGGTAGAAATATTAATAGTACTAATAATAGTAGAAATGATGGCAATAAAATTAATAATAGCAGTTGTAGTATTAGTGATGGTGGTGGTAGTGGACGTAGTAGTAGTATTAATGGTGGTGTTGGTAGTAGTAGAAATAATATCAATGGAAGCAGTCGAAATTGTAATAGTAGAGTTAGTGGTAATGCTGGTAGTATTTGAAGTATTAGGAGTAATAGTAGAAGTGGTTTTAGATGTTTTAGTACTAGTTGTGGTATTGGCACAAGTGGTAGTAGTAATAATGGAACTAATGGTATTAATATTAGTGTTAGTAGTGTTATTTGTAATGGTAGTGATAGTTGTGGTAGTGATTGTAGGAGTAGTAGTAGTAGTAGTAGTAGTAGTAGTAGTAGTAGTAGTTCAGATGGTAATGATAGAAGTAGTAGTAGTAGTAGTGTAAGTAATGTTGGCATTGGTGGTAATATTGCAAGTAGTGGTAGTAGTTGTCGTAATACTAAGAGTGGTAGTAGTGGTAGTAGTAATATAAATGTTTGTGGTTGTAGTAGTGGTATTAGTGGTAGTGGTAATGGTAACAGTAGTAGTAGTAGTAGATTTGGTAGTAATTGTAGACTAGTAGTAATCATGGAGGTGATGACAGAATTAGTGATAGTTGTTGTCAATTAGTGGTGATAGTGGTAGTAGTAATAATAATAGTGTTAATAGTAGGAGTGGTGGTGGTAGTAATACTAGCAGTGGTATTAATTATAGTGGTTGTCGTGGTAGTTGTAGTAGTGGCAGTTATATTCGTGGTAGTATTAGTAGAAGTAGTAGTGGTGGTAGAATTAGTGTTAGTAATAGTAGTAGTGATAGTTGTATAACAGTTGTGGTGGTAGTAGTAATACTAGTAGTGGTAGTAGTGGTGTTAGCGGTAGAGTAAATGGTGGGTAATAGTAGTATTAGTAGTATTAGTAATAAAGGAATTAGTGGTGGTAGTATTAAACGTGGTAGTAGAAGTAGTAGTGTAATGGTAGTAGTAGTGCCAGCAATAGTAGCAGATTTAGTAGTAGTAATATGTTAATAGGGATGGTAGTAGTAAATTAGTAGTAGTATTAGTATTAGTGGTATCAGCTGTAGTAGTAGTGGTAGTAATAGAAGTAGAGGTAGCGGGTATTGCTATTACTGGGTAGTAAAAGTAGTAGTGTAATAACAATACTAGTAATAGTAGTATTAATAACAGTAGTAGTGGTGGTAGCGGTATTAGTGGTAATAATAGTAATAGGAAGAAGCAGTGGTGCTGGTAGAAGTAATAGTAGTAGTAGTATTAGTGGTAGTGGTAGCAGTAGTGATAATAGTACTAATTGTGTTAGTAGTAATAGTAGTAGTAGTGGTGGTGGTATCAGTTGTAGTTGTGGTAGCAATAGTTGTAGTGATAATAGTAAGATTATTAGTAGTTTTGAAAATAGTAATATTAGTGGTAGTGGTAGTAGTATCGGTAGTAAAAGTAGCAATGGTAGTTGCGGTGGTGGTGGTGGTACCATTAGTGATAGCAGTAGTATTAGTGGTAGACTAGTGGTAATAATAATTGTCGTAATTGTAGAAGTGGAGGTAACGACAGAAGTAATAGTACTATTGGTAGTAGTATTAATAGTAATAGTGGAAGTAATAGTTGTGGTAGTACTGGTGGTGGTAATTGTAGTAGTAGAAGTAAAAGTAGTAATATTATCAAAGGTAGCATTCGTAATAGTAGTGGTAGTGGTGGTGACAGTTGTAGTAGTGGTAGTAATAATATCAGTAATAGTGGTGCCAGTACTACTAGTATTGCTAATAGTAGTATGAGTAGTGAAATTGATAGTAATAACAATAATAATATTGGTGGCAGTACTGTTGTAGTGGCAGTAGAAATAATATATAGTAATAGTGGTTGTAGTGGTAGTAGTAATAGTAGTATTAGTGGTGGTAGTAAGTAATAGTTGTAATATTGGAGGTGGTGGTAACAGTGTGGAGAGTGGTAGTAGCTGTAATAGTATTAGTAGTAGTAGTAGTATTGGTCACAGTAATGATAATAGAAGCAGTAGAGTTAGTTGTGGTAGTAATAATGGTAGCAAATATAGTAATAGAAATAGTAATAATTATAGTAGTATTAGTAGTGGTGTTAGTGGTGATACTAAGACTAGTAATAGTAATAGTAGTTGCAGTAGAAATAATATTAGTTGTAGTGGTAGTAGTGTTGGCTGTAATAACAGCAGCAGTATTGGTGGTAATAGTGTTGGTAGTAGTAGTGATACTAGTAGCAGTGTTAGTTGTAGTGGTAATGGTAGTAGTATTTCTAGTAATATTACAGGTGGTATTATTAGCAGTAGATTTAGTAGTACTGTTAGTGGTAGTGGTAATGGTAGTAATAATACTAGTAGTAGTAGTAGTAATTACAGTGAAAGTGGTGGTAGTATTATTAGTAGTACTTATAGTGTTGGTGGTAGTAGTAATAGTAGTAATAGTGTTGGTAGTAACAATAGTAGTATTATTGACGGTAGTAGTTGTAGCAGTAGTAATAGTAGTAGTTTTGATAATAATTATAGTAGTGGTAGTAGTAGTAATAGTATTGGTGGTAGTAATGACTGTAGTTGTAATGATGATGTTGGTGTTTATATAGTTGTAGTGGTAATAATAATAGTGGTAGTAGTTTCTGTAGTATTAGTAAGAGTAGTAGTGCAAGTAGCAATAGTAGCAGTAGTAGCAAGTAGTGGTGGTGGTCCTAGAAGTAGTATTGGTTGTAATAATTGTAGTGGCAGTAGGATTAACAGTAATAGGAGTTGTGTTAGTGTATTAGTCGTGGTAGTAATAATAGTAGTAGTACAGGTGGTGGTTGAAGTAGTTGTATTAGAGGTAGTAATATTAGTACTGGTGGTACGAGTAATAATATTAGTAGTTGTATTAGTAATAATAGTAGTAGAAGTGATGAAAATGGCAGTAATATGTGTATTAATAGTAGTAGTGGTAGTAGTAGTAACAGTAGTTGAAATAATGGTGGTATTAGTAGTAGTGGAGGTGGTAGTAGTAGTGGTAGTTGTAATAGTATTAGTAGCAGTATAGATGGTAGTGATAGAAAATGTGGTAGTCGTAGTATTAGTGGTAGCAGTAGTATAAGCGATGGTTGTTGTATTTATGGTAGAAGTAATAGTAGTTGTGGTAGTGGTTGTATTAGTGGTATTAATGAGAGTATTTGTTTGAAGTACATGTAATAGTAATAGCGTTAGTGGTGGTAGTAGTAATTGTAGTAATAGTAATAGTTAAAATTGTAGTTGTACTACTATTATTATTATTATTATTAGTATTATTATACGTAGTAGAATTTGTATTTGTGGTAGAAGTGGTAGTAATAATGGTAATAATAGTAGTAGTGGTTGTTGTAGTTGTAGTAGTACTAGTAATGTTATTGGTAGTAGTAATAGTAATAGTGCTTGTAGTAGTAATAGTCGTACTCGTATTGGTGGTAGTGCTAGTAGTCATATACATTGAATATTCACTCCTTTGCTCTAAACGTAGACCTAGACTTGTAACATACAGAGACTTGAAACATATAAATTATGCGCAATTAATTGATGACGCTGCAAAACTACCTTGGAACAACATATGGACACGTAGGACTGTAGACGAGAAAGTTGAACATTTTAATGAAATGATTTTGAAAATTGTATGACAAAAACACGCACCTTTCAAGACTAGAAGTATAAACAGACCACCTGCACCCTGGATGTCTGATAAGATCCGCTTGCTTATGACTGAGAGAGACGTAGACTTACAGGAAATACAGGAGGAAAAAAGAACTGACAGACTTACAGACATACAAACATCTGAGGAATAAAGTCAACCAGACTGTCAGGAATGCAAAATTAAGATATGCCCATACTATTATTACACAATCTATGTCCAACTCAGCTGATATGTGGATAAATTTAAATTCAATAGGCCTCTGTGAAAATAAACTACAGGTAGAAACAGCTGACCTACCACTAGATGAGTTGAATGACCATTTTACCCGCCTCCCTACTGACAACAACTCACAACACAAACAACAGACAATCGATGAACTAATGTCATATTCCCAACCTACCCGAGACAAATTCTTTTTTTCCTATATCTCACCTGATGACGCCAAAAGAGCAGTATTACGTATTAAATCTAAAGCACAAGGAATAGACAATATAACAATAACTCTCCTGCAAAAAATAATAGACATTATTCTCCCAACAATAACCCACATTTTTAATGCCTCTATAATGACCGGGACTTATCCCAGACTCTGGAAAATGGCTCTAGTTCGTCCTACACCGAAATCAAACACTCCCACAACACTCGATGATTATAGACCAATTAGTATTCTTCCCTGTTTATCTAAAGCACTGGAACACATAATACACTCACAGTTAACAGACTACCTCACCACACACGACTTACTTGATGAACATCAGTCTGGTTTTAGAACAGGACATCACACAAGTACTGCACTACTTGACATTGTAGAGGACATAAGAGACTCAATGGACAAAAGCAAACTCACCGCAATAGTCCTACTCGACTACAGCAAAGCCTTTGACACAGTAGATATAGACTTAATGCTAGCGAGACTAAAGACACTACATCTGTCGGAAAACTGCCTTGATTGGTTTGCATCTTACCTCACTAATCGTCAGCAATCAGTTTCTGTTAATAATCGCATTTCTTCCTGGCGCTTGGTGAGGAAAGGGGTACCTCAAGGCGGCGTCCTCGCTCCTCTTCTCTCTTCTCGATTTATATTAATGACGTGACCAAGAAACTACAAAACTGCAAGCATCATCTTTACGCCGATGACCTACAGATTTACACACACTTTAGGCCTGACGAAATTAATGAATATATTGACAAAGTAAACACTGACCTCAGGCATATATCTTTATGGTCCAGACAATATGGGCTGAAACTAAATGTAAACAAAACGCAAGCAATAATTATCGGACATCCAAGGCTATTACACCTCATAAACAATGGCAATATGCCGGCTGTCATATTAGATAATGAACAAATTCCTTATACCGACGTCGTTAAAAACTTGGGATTTTACTTAGATTCTAATTTAAATTGGCATGTGCAAGTAAAACAAACATCTAAAAGGATCTTCTCCATAATGCATTCCCTAAAGCGACTTAAACATTTTCTTCCTACAACTCTTAAAAGAATTTTAATCCAAACTTTAGTGATGCCGCATTTTGACTACTGTGACGTTCTACTAACTGACATAAGTGACGGATTGTCGGACAAACTGCAGCGTGTCCATAATATGTGTATCAGATTCATATTTAATGTTCGAAAATACGATCTCATTTCTCCATTATTCCACGAATTGTCATGGCTACATCTAAAAGAGAGAAGAAAATCGCACTGTCTAATTCTCCTATTTAAGATCCTACATACCTCGATTCCCAATTATTTATCATCCCGTTTCCAGTATCTATCCTCAAACCATAACTTAAACACAAGATCACAACATAGTCTCTTACTTAATATACCGCAACATAGGACATCACATCACTCCATGTCATATACCATCTCCACTTCTCGCAACTGGAATTCCCTACCACAAGAAATAAGGGGCTGCCGGACATTGGCACCTTTTAAAAGAAATCTAAATTTATATTTGCTCTAAACTCGACTTCATTATTATCCAGTGTAAGATATATATATATATATATATATATATATATATATATATTAATTGGTGTTTCCCGTATAATGTATCATATTTATATTTATTATTATTATTATTATTATTATTATTATTATTATCGTATCATTATTGTTATTACCCTATAAAATGTTGTTTGTACATGACATTTACATTGCTACATTTATTGTATCTTTAACTGTTTATAATTAGTATAGTGTATATCTATATTTGTCAAATATTCATTTGTATTTGTGCTGGTTGAGTGGAAGAGAGGGCCTTATGGCCTTAACTCTGCCAGAATAAATAAAGTATTATTATTATTATTATTATTATTATTATTATTATTATTATTATTATTATTATTATTATTAGTCATGGTGGTAAAAGTAGTAATGGTAAATGAAGTAATATTAGTACTTGCAGCAGTGGTACTGTTGGTGGTAATTGTAGTATTTGTAGCAATTGTAGTAGTGATAGTGATAATAGTAGTATTTGTGGACGTAGTAGTGTTGGTAGTGGTAGTGGTAATAATAGTAATAGTGGTGGTACTTGTAATAGTGGAGGTGGTAATATTAGTAGTGACTATACTAGTATTAGTTGTAGTAATATTGGTAGTAGTAGTAGTGGTGACAATGGTAGTAGTAGTGGTGATAATAGTAGCACTGGTAGTAATAATATTAGTGCTGGTGGTGGTAATTGTAGTAGTATTAGTAGTAGGAATAGTGGTGTTTATAGTGGTAGTAGTATTGGTATTAATATCAGTAGTTGTGCTAGTATTAATAATAGTAGTTTTGGTGGTAGTATTAGTCGTATTTGTAATAGCAGTAGTTGTATGGTAGTAGTGGTAATAGTAGTTATAGTAGTAATGGTGTTAGTAGTAATATTAGTCGTAGTAGAAATAGTTGTAGTGATGGTAGCAGTTATAATAGTGGTAGTGTTAGTAGTAGTAGTACTAGTGGTGGTGGTAGTAGTAGTTGTAGAAATAGTAGTAGCTGTATAAATGTGATAGTAGTAGTATTATTACTAGTGGTAGTGGTGGTGGTAGTTGTATTTGTGGTAGTAATAGTACAAGTGGTAGTATTACTAGTGTAGTAGCAGTGTTAGTGAGGGTGGTATTTGTAGTTTTAGTATTGGTACTAGCAGTGGTATTGGTAGTGGTAGTAATGGTGGTGGTTGTAGCAGTAGATTTGTTAGTAGCAGTAATTGTGGTGGTTTTAGAAGTAGTAGTTGTGGTGGCAATTTTGGAATTGTTAGTAGTATTATTAGTGGTAGTGGTACAATTATTATTAGTAATAGTGGTATTGGCCGTATTTGTAGTAGTAGTGGTGATGGTGGTTTATTAATAATAGTGTTAGTACTACTAGTGGTAGTTGAGGTGGTAGTGGTATTAATAGTGGTAGTAGTAGTGGTAATAGAATCGGTAGTAATATTAGTTGCGGTAGTGATAGTAGTAGCGGTTTAGTAATAGTAGAATTGTTGTTAGTAGTGGTAGTTGTAGTGGTGGTACTAGTAGTGGTGGTAGGTTTAGTAGTGGTGGTAATATTGGTACTAGTAGTGGTCGTAGTAGAATTTTTAGTAGTAGTAGTTGTGATGGTGGTTATGGTAGTGTGCTGGTAATAGTATTAGTAATGTTAGTGGTAGTAGTAGTAAATGTTAGTGTTAGCAGTAGTGGCAGTGTTAGTTTTAGTAATATTGATGGTGTATTCACGTAGACTTTCACGGCCGGAATTGCTATGATGATCTTGAAGAAGATTTTCGGGCTGTAGGCCGTAGTCGTGAGGCTTTTAGTTCCCCGACGTTTCGCCAGAGACTGCGTCTGGCATCCTCAAGGATTGTCAGTCTCAAGACAAAACGTCGGGGAACTACAAGCCTCACGACCACGGCCTACAGCCCGAAAATCTTCTTCAAGATCATCATAATATTGATGGTGTTAGTAGTAGTAGTGGTAGTAATGCTAGTGATAGTTGATGTGGTTGTGGCAGTGGTGTATTTAGTTGTAGTGGTGGTGGTGGTATGGGTAGTAGTATTTTCGGTAATGGTAGTAGTACTGGTAGTAGTAGCGTAGTGGTTAAGGCACTGCCCCACAATGTGGAAGGTCGAGGGTTCGAGTCCCGGTGGGGTCAGGATTTTTAAATTGACCAAAACCTTCTGGCGGCACTAAGGCCCCGGTGTCGACTTAGAGTCTAATGGAAATGACTACCAGACGCTTGTTCTGGGTGTAAAGGCGGCCGTAATGCAGGGCCGACAACCCGGCTGACATAAAGTGCAGATTGTCTAGAAAAGGGGGAGCCTTAAACTCCCATCACCATAAGGACCTTCCAAGGCCTGTAGTGGGATCACTTTACTTTACTTTACTTTTAGTAGTAGTATTAGTAGCGGTGGTGGTGTTAGTGTTAGTAGTAGCGTTGGTAGTGGTAGTAAGATTATTGGTGGTGGTGGTAGTAGTAGTGATTACGTTAGGGGGTAGTGATTATAGTATTATTATTGATAGTGGTATTAGTAGTAGTAATAGTAGTAGTAATGATAATAGTAATATATATAGTTGTAGTATTATTAATAGTAATTTTTGTGTTAGTAGTAGTAGTAATGCTAGTAATAATCATAGTATCAGTAGTAGTTGTGATTACGGTAGTAGTGATAGTAGAATTAATCGTGGTATTAGTAGCGGTAGTAGTATTAGTAGTAGTAGTAGTAGTAGTAGTAGTAGTAGTAGTAGTAGTAGTAGTAGTAGTAGTAGTAGTATTAGTAGTAGTAGTAGTCGTTGTTGTTGTTTTGTATTAAAATATAATAAGCCAAGGATCATTTTTACCTTATGATGGCATAACTGCTCTAGCATACTGAACATCAAAATTAAGATATTCTTCATTTGAAATTAAATTATATGAAAATAGTAATTAATGGCATTATCTATAATAATTCATCGTTACAGACTCAACTTCATTCAACTCTTCCATCCATCGATTATTTCATCCTTATTTCTTACTGACTTCCTTAATACCCAACCCCAGGAAATTCAACTTGAATAAAAAGACAGCTTTACAATATAATTTTAGTTAATTTTCTAGCATCCGGTACTTGTTACGAATATTCTGCCCTGTACTATATATATATATATATATATAATGGTATAAACTGAATAAATAATAATAGTTACAGCTATTAACTAACGACCTTGTTGGACTACAGTTTTAGTTCTTTGCTTTTGGTCCCAACGGTCGGCAATTCAAACTCGGGCGGTCGGTGGATTTCTTAGGTTGTCAGAAACCAAATGATAAGTTCTCCGATTGTGAATTTAGGCAGTGGGTCCCGAGTCTGAAAATTTCGAGGTCGTGACAGATCCTATGGTCTAAATTAGAGCTTCTGGTAAATTTTAATCGGCTTTTCCCATCCATATTATTCATTAGTTTTCGACAAGATTTTTTTGAAAGGATGTCCTAACCTCATGACACTAGCGACATCTGTAAGGAAATAAGCGTAACTAAATTAGCTCTATATGAAGCTCCCGTTAGGGAGCTCCTTTCCTCACGTGAGGATGTATGGATATAGATTTCTATTAACTACATATATTAGCTACGTATCAGTTATTATGATTTGGCACAGTTGTTAATACTAAACTTATATAAGTCCGTCACGCAGGAACACTGAGTGCCTTTCCTCAGAAGTCCAAGTAATGGTCTGATTTTGACAGTTTAAATTGATTGCTATATGCCAAGAGTTTGGTTCCGACAAAACAAAAATTCAGGCCGCTACAACGTTAAGACACACACACACACACACACACACACACAAATATATATATATATTATATTGAGTAACTTTGCCCACTGCTATGGTCTTAAGGTAGCGTGCTGCTTTGTCACGCAGCGGGACTGGGTTCTATTCCCGATCGGGACAGTCTCCAGGCTTAGATTTTTTCGGGATTTTCCCTCACCTATGAAACAAATGTCAGAAGATTATGGCCCAACGGTCCGCGAAAATCATCCGGCCATGATCATCATCCTTATCATTATCATCATTATCCTTTACAGGTGTGGAAAGCAAGGGGAAGATACCACACCTATAATTTCCATGTAACGCTGCAAATCATAGAATGAAAATGCTATGATTGCAGTGAAAGATCTGTCTACGGGAAGAACTACTATGGATGGATGGATTGCTAGAATTTATTTTTCGATGCTCCAATTTGGCCTCTCTGAATTTTCTAACTGCATCTAAAAACTTCCCTGTTTTTTTCTTCGCGCTCGACCACGCATAACAGATCCTAAAACGCCATTCTACAACCATCGACCTGAGAAATCTCTCTGGCAGTAACTCTAATCCAAATAGATCTGTCGCATTGCCAAATGACACAATATGTCGCGAGTTTTTCAGCTTTTCTTGCAAAGCGAACATAATTAATGCCGTTCTCGCTCGTTAAATTATGGGTATCCCTTCAGCCAAGTGGAACCATGTAATAGCACTTCTATCAGCCCCACCCAAAGTGTCAATTAATCTCTGTTTCCCAGAATAATTTAATTTCTTATTCCAGGTTGAGATATATAATTTTTGTCACTGCTGCTGTTTAAATATTGCATTAAATTAGTGCATAGTGATTGGCTTCGCAGTTTACAGTTATCAGATTCAAGAGTCAAATTCATGATAGCACAGGACAACTTAAGAAAAGAAACACATAGACCCGCCCAGACGAAGATAGAGAAAGTATCTGTTTAACTAATAGCAATTATAAGTAAATACACTGCACTTAGGAATTGCATCATTTTGAAATTGGTGGAGGGAGTTATGTACATCTAAACATTAATGACTAAGTCTGTAGTAGATTAACTCTTGTCAATCCCTCCTTGCTGGACAAACCTTTGGCGAGAAACCAGAGAAAGGAGCAAGCCAGAAGATGTTAAAAAGCATCAATGGGCGTGAGGAAATTTTACTTTCCAACGGCAGAGAGAAGAGAAATTAACAGGTAATAGAAATTGCTGGGCTTTACAGAAGATAAACCTTCCATTGGAGGAAACCCTACATAACTAGTTCAATTTGGAGTTGGAAATTAGGCCGATATCCATACAATTTATTACAAAAGAAACTCAATTATGTAAAATTCAGGAATAGTATATTAATTAAATAAAAATAAAACTTGATTTTCATATTTATTATATAATTCAGTGACAGCTGTTTCGGTACACTGTACCTTCTTCAGACATGTTAACAAATTATGAATTGTGTTCCAACCGATCTAAGCAACAATACAACAATATGTATTTAAATTTTTAAATTTAACAAAGGGGATTGTTTCAAATCAAGTTAAGAATTTAACAGTTTTTTACTACTTTTAAATTTTTTAATTTCTACAGCCTCCAAAAGATCTAACTTCTTACCCTTATCACAAATATGTAAAATTTCAAAATTTGGATCGAAACAATGATTAAATTGGAATATATATATATATATATATATATATATATATATATATAATAAATATGAAAAGCAAATAAAACTACGTTTTATTTTTATTTAATTAATAAATATGGATTTTCATCAAGTATACACCAACTCAATTGATTAGGAATAGTATAGTTGATAAAGTCAAACAGTTCTATCAGTGTTATGTTGTTATGTATATTTAAGTACTCTTTTTCATAGTTGTTATCAATAGCGGAGGAAATTGTAACTGGGCAAGGGAGACTCAAAATAGTTCGCTGATTTTTTTTCAAGCTTAAGGTTCTATTATATGGCGGATACGCGTAGACGTGACCCACGTATTTAGTTCCTTTCGAAAGAACTTGTGTTCAGGTTTTAGACAGCCTGTAACATCAATTGACTCCTCCAGCCACTTTTAAATCGGTGTACCTTGGACCCAGAAACCAGATGGTAACTAGTAATCCACCAAGTTCGACTGCAGCGCCCAAAAAAAGAAGATAAATAATAAAAATGCTGTAATTGATTGTATATTAAATGTAAAATTATTTTTAAAAATTGTAACTTATTGTAATGTTTTTGAAGATAAAAATGTATGTATATATTCATATATATATATGTATAACTTACGTAAACAGCAAATTCCAAGAGAAATCCAGCTGTACAACGTTTATTTAAAATGGTATGTGGCTTTATCCATTACGTTCAATTTATGTTTTTATTAGAAAAATAAATTTCATAAACTTCTTTGACAAAATGCACCTACCGTAGTTGCATAGCGATAATTACAATGATGACGCAATAATTCGAACGTTAGGAAGAAATGTCAGTGAATGTGAAACTGGACAAAAAAATGTTTGTAAATTATTTTAATCACGAATGAAAAATGACTATTTCACAGTTTAGTTATTACTGTTAGTATATTATGAAATCATGAACTCTAATGGTCCAGGCCAGTAGCATCGGGATTCAAATCTGAGCGAGAATCGGACGACATATTGTGCTCACAAATATCTATTTCCAAAGGGTTGAGATTCATTTATCTTAAATTTGCGATAACAGGCCACAACTTTACTTCATTTCCTTACAAAATCCTTCTCAAGATTTTTACGCCGAAAAAACCATCAAATACCGGAACCATACACCAGTAGGCCACCAGGAAAATTCACAGTTTTAACAAAACAGAGAGTCAATTTTAACTTACCCAATATATTTTCAAAGTCCTACAGAACAACTAGTCCACCACTGTGGTCTCGAGGTAGCGTGCTGCCTTGCCACGCAGCGGGCCCGGGTTCGATCTACCGTCGGGGCAGTTTTTCGGGTGAGGTTTTTTATCGGGGTTTTTCCTCACCTGTAAGACAAATGTCAGGAAAACCTTAAGGTCCAAACGGTCCCCGAAATCATATGGCCATCATCATCATCCTTATCATTATCATCATCCTTCACCGGTGCGGAAATCAACGGTGAGCTACCACAACTAAAATTTCCTAGTAAAGCTGCAAGAATAGCATGAAAATGCTATGATTGCAGTGAAGGACCTGCCTTCGGGCAGAATTACTATGGATGGATGGATGGATAGAACAACAGTGCGCATGCGCCAGAACTTTTAGAACCAGCGATAACCCACCATCGAACAACATATCGATTCTTATCGGTTTTTTAGTTTTATATATTTAGACACATTTAAAATATAACGAACCTAAAAGCTAACTAACTAACTCACACTTAACATAATTCAATTACTCTAACCTAGGGTGGATCACCATCGCAATAAATATGTATGTGATAAAATACATAAAAATTCTAAAATAAAGTTACAACATTGTTTTAAATATTGTAAAATGTTTTAAAATGTTACTAAATACTGAGAAAGAGTTATAATTCACAACAACAAAC